>JAZKJV010001296.1:359499-627264 GCA_037367405.1 Ottelia alismoides
TGATCGTGCCAATGTGATCTCCTGACGAAGATCATAAATAGTCACTAGAGATTGCCACATGCACTGATTACGGAGAATGGTCAGGGCTTCATGAGTTGTCCAAAATTAATCCATTTTTAACTGTTGTGATCATCAAGGCTTCTAAGTTGGCCTTGTCTACGGACAGAGCACATCTGTTTGTTGGATCCAACTCGAATCAGATTCGGCTTTCTGGTAACTCTTACGGGCCTGATTTCAATCTCATGGCACCTATTAAGCATTTGGTGGGCCACACATTCCCTGATCAGACGGGATCACATACCCGATTAGCAAACAGATGCCTGAAGATGCTCAGAGCTATTTAGCATCAAGATGGACCCATGGTCAAATCTCTCTCTTGGGCAGAGGATGCTCCCCATATGAATCCGATAATTGGGAAGCGTCCATGGCAATCCCAAAGTCCTTCCTATTAGTTAGGTGGGATCGACCTGTCGAATGCCTTTGGCTACTACATCTAAAGAAGTCTCTCAAAGAAGGCTATGTCTGTTTTCTCACAAAAAAAGGAGGAGCTTTAATGCCCTAAGTTGGGAGACAATGCACTCGGTGAAGGGATAGAGGGAAGATGAAATAGTCATGGAAGCTTTTGATTCAACCTCCAGGCTGGTGAATGAGAGTGCATTCAGGTGGGTCTGAGGAAGCAGGAGTTGGTGTGGTTTCGGCAGATGGAAGGACAGCATATGAGAATGCATTGATGGTGGAGGCGGTTCACTTGACCATTTGATCTAGAGGTGGATGAGGAAGCAGGAGTTGGTGTGGTTTTGGCAGATGGGAGCCTAGCGTAATGAAATGGAAGCATGTGTCAGGATTCTTTTTTTTTAGAAAATAGTGGGATGGACCTCCCTTAGAGATCCATCCAAACAATATATATAATTTAATAAGATATTTACATCCGCCAAGATTCATAAAGGGCATTGGCATGATCAAATACATTTTCATAATTAAATCTCCCTCCCTGAAAAATGACGTCATTTCTAGCCAAGCACAGAGCCCAAGCAACTGCACAAGCCTACGTTCTCCTTCCTCTGAACCCGACCAAGTTCTGCCGATAGAATTCCAAAACGATATCTTCTCAGTCCAAAGCAAACCCGGACAGTCCGCATTTTGCCACACCTCAACAGAACCGAGACAAGTGAAAAACAGACGATCTGTCTTCCGTGGATGATCCACACTGTGCAATCCGTCTCAACTCCTGGAAAAAATCTGGCTCTCCTAGCCTCAGTTACTCCGTGGAGTCAGCCTCCTGGAAGATGGGAAGGCTTGGCATATAGGAGAAGAACACAACAGTGGGTGCATTGCTAACTTCTAGGCAGGTGGATTTTAAGTGATTCTGGAAAATAAATATTAAGCATTGGGATTGGGGAGAATGGAAATCTGTTTCTAGACTATGCCTCTCCGAGTTCAAGGTCGTTGAAGCAGTTGGGAGTTCTTACTTCTTACAGTGTTATGGTTTGGTGGAATAAAGGGATCTTTAAGAGCGGCGATGATGTCATTTCCAATAAATCAGTAACTGTTGTCCCTTAACGCGTCTCAGAGTGTTCCAATTTGATTACGACATCAGTGTACAGGGGGATTCAGGGTTCTTTCATGAATGATGAGTTATATGCAGACCATCTGGACATTCATACACAATTTTCAGGCCAGCTTGAATCGTTGGTCGTGACTTCAAGACACGTTCTTTTTCGATGATCATCTAAGGGCTGGGTGGAGTGGATCTGAGATCATGTCTCTTGGCAGTGCTAGTGGAAGAGTTGTGTTGAAAGTCATGGATGCTTTGAACAGCAAGTACACCTAGATGAACACCTCTTCTAGGTTTTAGACTGATCGGTTTCATTTTCAGTTGAGGCACTGAAGCTGTTCCCACTGACATTAGTTCGATACATACCTCAATCTCGCTTGGACCATACACTGGTGTATTTTGATAGAGGTAACAGATAAGGGCAACCACGCATCTTATTGGTTTTGTCTCGAACAGGATAACTGACGGAGGGCGGTTTTAGGCAAAAGGTGGCAAAATTCTAAGCATGTCTGTCGATGGAGGGTCCAGCTTCAAAGTGATTGGCCTTCAAACTTTGTGAACTTTGCAAGATGGCCATTGTTTTTCACCTGGAGTCTCAGGAGCATAGGGACCAGAGACGCTCCTCAGCAAAAGTGGAGAGTGTTTGGCTAGATGGATTAGAATACAAGCAAGGCCTAAATGTTGATGAGTTGCCTTGTTTGGGTGGCCTAAATAAAAGATTGTTGAGGAGGAATGAAAGACGGATATGGAGTGGAAGTAAAGATCGAGGCAAAAGTAGCTAAAGGAGGAGAAAACTGACCCTCGAGTCTTCCATGATACAACTAGCAGAAGATATGGAAGGAACCTTGTACATTTCATAAAGGTTGGATGGAAGGTTTTTTAGGGTGATAGCGTGGAGGCAAGGTCATTTAGATGCACTTCAAATCCACCAGCACACATCCATGTTTAGGATGCAAATGGCTCGATCCAGAGGTGGTGTGTATTTCTAACAAGGCGTCAAAAGGCTTGACAAAGTCCTTTGATTTGCAAAAGATCCTCGATCCTTTTTTGAGACAAAAAAGATCCTTAATGCTATCCTTTGTCTAAATGCAAATGGGGGTCCTTGTTCGAATGTTCTTCCGGTTCTCTTTATTAAAGAATTTTAGGAAGTAGTGGCGAATGATGCCGTTGATATGGAGTTGGAAACCTCAATTTTGAAAGTTTGAATCATTCTTTCATCCTCCTATTACTCATAGCACGAGATCAAATTTCACCGAAATTCGGCATAATTTTGGTCGAATTTCGATTTCTGTAGGTGATCGAAATTCAGCCGAAATGGCCTATATCAACCGAAATTTGGGGGCCCTAGTTCAAAAACCAATCGAAATGATCGAATTTTCAATCGAATTTCGACCGAAATTCGGCCAAAATTTCCATTTTGGTCAGTCATCGAAATGAAATAGAAATCCGACATTTAAGGCCTTGACTCATAGAAGATGTCTCTTTGAAGGTGGAGGATTTTCGGCCCATTCACAAAACTCATCACGGCTTAGTTGTCGGTTTGATCGGTTAAAGGTTTTCTGGGAAAGCTAATTTCTCAAGCTCGGTCTACATTACTACTGAGACTTCCTCAAGTTTGTTCTTCCTCAAGTGATTATTCAAATATTCCATTGGTAGGATGAACGGCATAATGCAGAAGAACGATGATTGACTTGTTATTAGCTTGAAGAAGATGAATATGGCTCTCATATCCAGATGAATTTACCATATTTGGGATCAAGGTCCTAAATGTCGGTTTCGGTCACCATTTCGGTATCGACCAAAACAGAATTTCGGTGAAATTTCGAACCGAACTTCAGTCATTTTGGTCATTTTTTGTAATAGGACCCCCATATTTCGGTCATTTCCGTCGAATTTCGATTTCGACTGGATATTGATATTCGACAGAAATTCAACCGAATTTTGCTGAAATTTGAGGCCATATTTGCGATGACGGATCAATTTACTTTGTTATCTAGTGCTAACGATTTATTTATTTTTTGAATAGAAAAGAGGGGGAGCCCTCCCAAGTGGGGAACCACCACACCAAAGTATTCATTAATAAACAAAAGGGTACATTAGTTGGAAATCCAGAAATTGTACACAGCATTACAGTGAGCTACAATATTTTCCCAGTAAAATCATTGTCCCTTGAAAATACAATCATTCCTGCCAAGCCAGATAGCCCATAGGGCGACGAATGGCCTGGAAACATCACCGGAGGACCCAAACCCCACCGAACGAATAGATCTCCAAAAGTGACCCAGACCGGAAGTCCGGACCCAAGACATCCCCAAGGAATCCCAAATATGCGCCGAAGTTCTGCAATCGAAGAAAATGTGTTCTGCGTCCTCCACACCCTCCTCGCATCCACCACACCCAGCATTCTCCCTCTCCTTACCTTGTCACATAGACGGTTTCTCCTTAGGCACCAAAGGAACACCTTGACCCGAGTAGGAATCTTGGCCGCCCAAATCACTTTCATGTCCGTGCAAAGGTCTTCATCAATCACCACTGCTCCAGCTTCAGCTTCCTATACTCCATCTTAACCGAGAACTTCCCATCTGCCCAAACAAAGTGATCCGGGCCACCTGACATCTCCCCAACATAGGAGATCTCAGATAGCAAGTGTAAGAACTCCTCCATCCTCTGATCCGAGAGATCTGAGTGGAATCTCGGAGCCCACGATCCAGAGTCAGTCACGTCAGCCACTCGCGCCCCTCTGTTAGTTGCCAAAGCCACCAGCCAAGGAAAACGATTGGCCAGCCACCCCTCCCTCGTCCAGTTATCCTGCCAGAATCAGAGCTGTTGACCATTCCCCAACCTTGGCCGGAGAAAAGGCCCAATCCCCGGAACAACACAAATTCCCAACCACAAGAGAGACTCATGACGTATCCTCGTAGCCACCAACTCCCCATCGACACCATAGATCGTCCTAAACAACTGTAACACCAGCGAGTCAGATGAGCCCCATATCCGCACGACCCATTTAGCAATCAACGCTTTGTTCATCAGCTCCACATCACGGATAACAAGACCCCCCTCTAAAGCTGGTACAGCTAAATCCTTCCAAGCGACTAAATGTAAACCCCTTCCTGCTTGCCTCCCATTTGACCAGGAAAAAGCTCTCATCATAGCCTCCACCTTCCTTCTCACCCCAACAAGCATTAATCTCGTAGAGTAGAAAAAGACTGAAATGGCTGAAAGGACGTGCCTCAGCAGGGTAAGTTTCCCACCCTTGGACAAAGTGGTAGCCTTCCAGCCGCTCCTCCATTCTCCGCAAAACACAATCCCAATCAAACTTCCTCAATCTGCCTGCAACCAGAGGCAACCCCAAATAGGTTATCGGTAAATGTCCCAGAGGACATCCCGATCATTCCGCGAGCCTGCTGCCCTCCTCATCGTCCATTCCCAGCGGAACCAGGACCGACTTCTTGCCTCCCATTTGACCAGGAAAAAGCTCTCATCATAGCCTCCACCTTCCTTCTCACCCCAACAAGCATTAATCTCGTAGAGTAGAAAAGGACTGAAATGGCTGAAAGGACGTGCCTCAGCAGGGTAAGTTTCCCACCCTTGGACAAAGTGGTAGCCTTCCAGCCGCTCCTCCATTCTCCGCAAAACACAATCCCAATCAAACTTCCTCAATCTGCCTGCAACCAGAGGCAACCCAGATAGGTTATCGGTAAATGTCCCAGAGGACATCCCGATCATTCCGCGAGCCTGCTGCCCTCCTCATCGTCCATTCCCAGCGGAACCAGGACCGACTTCTGCCTGTTAATCTTCAACCCAGACAGGTACCCAAACAAGTCCACCAAAATAGCCGCATTATGGTCTGCTCCTCCGCCCCCCCCCCCCCCACCTCACACCACCTCTCTTCTACCGCCCGCTGAAACAAGACGGCAAGACAGTCCACCACCAGCACAAACAACAAGGGAGCTAGGGGGCAGCCCTGACGCAACCCCTCTACGGTTGGAATCAACCACCATCCGACCTTCCGTTGACCAACACAACTCACGAGCTAGTAGTGACACATCTCTTGATCCAACTAATCCAAGGTTCGGGAAATCCCCTCCTCTGCATTGATACCCAAAGGAACTTCCAACTGACACAGTCGTAGGCCTTGACGTAGTCAATCTTCCAAATGGCACCTTTCTTTGCAGACATCTTCCACCCAAGACAAGCTTCCGATGCAGAGAGTATCCCATCTTCCATACACCGACCAGGAATGAACGCAGATTGTGCAGGTAGTACTACAGATGCCGAGACTGCTCTGAGTCTGCCCGCAAGCACCCTGGAGATGATGAGATATATGCTATTAGATATAGAAATAGGCCTGAAGTCCCCAACCCCCACAGGAGTTTCCTTCTTTGGGAGTAGAAAGATCAAGGCCCTGTTAATTTTCTCAAAACCCCTGTTGACACTCCTGAACTCATCCAAGACCTCCAAAATGTCCCCCTTCAGCAGCTCCCAGAACTCCCGGTAAAACGATATAGAGAAACCATCGGGGCCAGGAGCCCCGTCCACATTCAGATCCCAAACAGCTTTGCGGACCTCCTCCTCCGAGAACGTGGCCACCAACGAATCTGCTTGGGTTCCAGTCAAAGAACCAGCGCCCAGGCCCGTCCATCCCCAGCCAGTCTCCTCCCTCACTTTCCTGGAAGCCCTCACAAAGTGCTCCCGCAAAGCGGCACCAATGTTCCTCTCTCCCGACACTCTGCACCCTCCCACGTCCACCTCGTGCAAGAAGCTCCTTCTCCTTCTCTTGGACGCCATGGAATGAAAAAACACGTATTCGCATCACCTTCCCTTAGCCACTTCCGCCTCGATCTCTACCGCCAGTGAACCTCTTCTTTCATGTCCTCTAGGTATACTACCTCCAGCCACGCTACCCTCTCCTCTACCTTTGTCGGGGTCAATCCCCGCTCATCATCAAGGCCATCCAACCAAGTTATCCCAGCCTCAGCCTCGGTTTTGACGACCCTCCACCTCCTAGCGACATCTATCCCATATGCCAACAACAATCGCCTTGGGGAAGCCTGTTTAGTCGCGAATCGCGACACCGCTGACCCCACAACCACAGATCCCCGCCAATGCTCACAGGCCAAGTCCCGAAAGCCCTCTTCCAGCAGCCACTTCTTCTAGAACAGAAAGAAGGAACAACCCGACAGATCCTCCCCAGATTATCAGAGAATGGGAGTGTGATCCGAGAGCATCCTCGGAAGTGCCCAAGCCCTCGCCAGCGAGAAAGTCTCCCCTGCCTCAACGGACAACAGGAACCTGTCAAGTCTAGACCTGGATCTCGTATTCCTCCAGGTGAATTTGCACCCAGTCGCGTCCACAACAGATAGCCCCAGAGAATTGGCCACCTGCCAGAAATCTTCGGACCCCGAATCTCTACCACCGGCCTCCCCGATCTGTCTCCCGGGAGCAAAGTGACATTCAAGTCACCACCAATGACCCAAACACCAGATCCCACCTCAGGCGCAACACTCGCCAAATCCGTCGCCAAGCTACCATCCTCTCGTCTACACGGGCCATAAACATTGGTAACATAAAAGCAAATTCCATCAGCTCTTTGCAGCAGCTTGACCGTCAAAGTGAACAACGAAACGAACGTTCCCAGCAAGTCGAAGGAATCGGTCCGCCGGCCAGAAACGATTCCCCCCGAAGTACCTTCGGCCCCTTTCACCGCCAGCGTGAAAGTATCCCCCCTACTCAGCTCTCGATGCAAACTTTCGTCCATGGCCTGCATCTTCGTCTCCTGAAACAAGAAAATGTCTGTCGCAACCTCTCTCACAAGATTAACCACCCCAAGTCTCTTATCGGGGTGGCCCAGACCCCTCACATTCAGAGACAACATCTTCATTTAACAACTTGTACCGGCCTCTTCTTTTGGGGAATGACCCCTAATCGCCGCATCAAATCCCTATCCAGAGCTGCAAAGCGGTTCCGCACAGACACGGCGGCGGCATATCCCTGAAGCTCAGCATTTACAAGAGACCCTGATGCCAAGGATGCCCTCAACGACGCCCTTGCCAACATCCCAGACTCCCTCCGCTCCCCTCTCCCCCTTTCATAGCCAGCCCAAATCTCCTCTGCCACGAACCCACCCCCTCCAGAGATGCCTGCACTGAGACCTTCCCCTCACAAACTTCAGGTGCCCCAGACAAAGAAATGAAAGATCCCCCCACGGCCTCCGCTTCAGGCACGACCGCCCCAGCTCCGGCTGAAAGCCTCTGCTCACCCACAGCGGCAGGCACCTCCACCTCCCTCTACGACCCATCCAGCGCTGCCCCAGTTTCAGCATGCGTGCTCCCACCCGGGCCTTTCTGCCGCACCTCGATCATCCTCCCTTCCAAGCAACTCTCCAAGTGACCGATGTTCGAGCCCGCTGCGGACAAACCCCCAACCGCCTCTGCCTCCGCAAGAATCGTGGATATCCCCAGGAGACCCGACAAGCGGTCGTCCCATGAATCGTCGATATCGCCCAGGACTGGAGCCACGAAAGAATCCGAGAAATGCAACCCAGCCGGATCACCCGCTTTAGGGCCTTCCTTAGCAACCGGGTGTGTTGCAGCACGCCTGACCTGAGAACCCGAGAAGCACCCATCCCCTTCGACCCGCGTGCCTTCGGGATCCGAACCGCAATGACACAAACACTCCCAAGGCTCTCTGCATTGGACCCCAGCAACCCTGGCAGTGACAACAACCTCGCCCGCAACACGCCAAGGCAGGGGAACCGTCGCCACCCTCGGAACCCCCAATGCGGATATCGCGCCGAACTGTATCTTCTCCGTCGGAGATCGCACCACATTCAAATGCCATCCCCCCTCAGAAGGTTGCGACCTCTCCGGGAAACGAGCCCGCTCGGCCAGAGGCTGCTCAACGGAAGGATGTTTCATGACCTCGCCAGTACCAGGACCCATCGACTGCACCGCTTGTACCTCCCTTCGCCAAAACCCACTAGCCGGCTCCGCTGGCCATGCGCCTGCTTCCAGCAGCTCGAGCAGCACACGCCTGCCTTCAAAGGTCACCTCCCACCAACCCAACATCTCGGCACTCATCGGTCGCACCCGAAGCACCACATCTAGGGATTGGCCTGGTTGACAGCCAGTCACTCGACGGAGACAATGGCGACCACACCCCGCAGCAGCCCAGAGATGACAGATCTCGATCTTGCCCTCAAAGGGAGCCCCTTGACGACGATCCTCCTCACCCGAAGCACCACATCTAGTGCTAACGATTTATGATGTCTCATCTGATCTCTTGAGGTACATGATTTCATTAGATCGCCTTCGACGTTCTTGTCGGTATATATTCAATACATCCTAATGTCATATCATCATAGGGTCCAATTTTAGGGATGATTGTGGCTTTAGGCTTGGGCATTAAGTGTACAATTCTTATATTTGTTTGCTCAACGTTGTCCGGGTTGTTATACACATGAGATGGTGGGACTCACATCCTACCCCTTCATAATTTAATCTCTCTGATCAAATATTAGAGGAATTGATATCTTTGATGGGCTCGCTTACTAGAAGTGACTTGCCTTCCTCTAGGAGAGATCATTGGGCCTGCTTAGATGATAGGTTTTCTATCAAGAAATCCGACAAGGTCCTACATGGGAATGTTGTGTTCGATCTCGAGGGATGCAACTCAAAGAGCAAGTACATCTTGAAGGTCCCAATACAAGTCAATGTTTTTTTGCTCTTGAGGGATGGGTAGTGGTGATGGCTTGTGCACACCATGCTAGGTTCTTTCAAGGAGCAAGTACATCTTGCATGCATTGCTTGATTGAGGTGGAAGACGTGAACCACCTATTATTTATATGCCCAAAAATCAAGGAAGTTTGAGACATGGACTCCAGATTGGATTGACGGGGACAGAGCATCGAACGTTTGGCCATCTACTAACTGGAAATGGAGATATCCAAAATGAAATGAAAGGAGCTAGTGTAAATTGCATGCATTACTTGATGGAGGCAGTGTTCAGGAAAGCGGCCGAGTACAACGCATACTCGGCCGCGGAAGCCCTAGGGCTCCGAGTGTGACTACATCGAGCTATAAGCGGGCCTGACCGCATACTCGGCCGAGTATGCCGTATAGGCGGCCGATAATGCGCCCGTTTTTTAAATAAAACCTTTTAAAACCCTAACCTAACAAGATACCCCTGGACCCTAATAGAAACCCGAACCCCCTGGTCCCTCTCGCATACCCTCAAACATTTCGCACCCCCGACACCCGACCCGACGAGCCCTAGATTTGAGCCTCCGCCAAGTCAACAACCTCCATAGCCTTCTCGGCTCCGCTCGTCGTTCGCCTCCACCGTCCTTGGCTTCGCCAATACTATAAAAACCTCAAAGGGAGTCTCGTCCTCGAGACTCGAGTTAAGGCTATTCAGTGACTTGTTTAAATTTCATATGTGCATAAAAACCTCAAAGGGTTTTGAACCCATAAAAACCTCAAAGAGAAAACAAGCCATATATTTATAATGTATGTAATTACAAAAGCTTGTTTTAATGATTACATCAGAATAGCTGCGGGTATCGTGCCCGCATGTCGGCTTCAGTCTCCCATGTCGCTTCCTTGACGCCGTGTCGGTGCCACAAAACCTTGACCAATGAAATCTCTTTGCTGCGAAGCTTCTTCACGGCATGGTCAAGTATCTGGACAGGCTTTTCTTCATAAGTCAGATCCGGCTCTACATCGAGATTCTCGTAACTGATAATGTGGCGAGGGTCGTGGACATACTTCCTCAGATTTGATATGTGGAAAACATCATGAATAGTTGAAAGATGTGGAGGAAGGGCTACTCGGTATGCAACTTTCCCTACACGAGCAAGAATCTCGAACGGTCCAACATATCGTGGCGCCAACTTGCCACGAACACCGAATCTCTGTACTCCCTTCATGGGAGATACACGGAGAAATACCCAATCTCCAACCTATAATTTATAGGAATGTCATTAGTAGGAGATTAAGTTGAGCACATATAAATCATAATTGAGTGGGCAAGGAGAAAATAATTAGGTTACCTGAAACTCTAAGTCTCTCCTCCGACGGTCCGTATAGCTTTTCTGGCGGCTTTGTGCCGTCAAAAGCCTCCGTCTCACAAGATCAACAGCTCTCGCAGTCTCCTCCAAGAGATCTACGGAATATAAAGCATGATCGCCTATCTCACGCCAACTGAGAGGTGTGAGGCATCTCCGCCCGTATAGGGCCTCGAATGGTGCCATGCCAATACTGGAGTGATAGCTGTTGTTGTACGTGAATTCCACCAAAGGCAAATGGTCCTTCCAGGACCCTTTCCACTCCAAAGTGCATGCGCGAAGTAGATCCTCAAGTGTCTGAATGGTGCGCTCACTCTGCCCATCTGTCTGCGGATGATATGCAGAACTCATCCTCAGCTCTGTCTGTAGTGCTGACATAAACTGGTGCCAATAATGAGATGTGAATCTCGAATCCCGGTCAGACACCACCTCTCGTGGTATACCATGCAGCCTGATAATGTTCTGCACATAGAGCTTGGCCAACCTAGATGGAGTATAAGTCGTGTTGACAGGTATGAAATGGGCTGACTTGGTCAACCTATCAACAACGACCCATATGGAATCATGGCCACCTGGTGTCTTCGGTAATCCCGTGACAAAATCTATAGAAATGCTCTCCCACTTCCACTCGGGAATGGGGAGAGACTGCAGTAATCCTGGTGGTCTCCTGTGCTCAGCCTTGACCATCTGACAGGTCATGCATCTGCTAACATGTAGTGCCACATCGCGCTTCATCCCATCCCACCAGAAATGTCGACGCAGATCACGGTACATCTTCGTACTGCCTGGATGGATAGATAACCGTGAACTGTGAGCCTCATCGAGAATGTCTCTGCGAAGCTGCTCATCATTGGGTACGACTACTCATCCTGCCTTCCATAAAATAGACTCCATCACAACAAAGTCATCAAATTCGTCCTTGACGGCGCCCCTCAGGATCCGGGTACCCGTTTACGCGCAATTCGCAAGATATCATTCATGTTTAATCGCACAAGTCGCAAAAATATAGGGAAAATTTTTTTTTTTCGCAACTATGACATTCATTCTCAATACATGACCACAAGTAAAAGAGACAATATGACACCAAAATTCTTTTCATTAATATTCATATCCATTTACAACATGCACAAGCATCTTCCATGTTACAACATATATCCCAAAATATGATACAAAAGAGATAACATTTACATCATTATCTGGACAAAACTGAGACAAAGTAATTCATACCGTCGGGTATAAACTCTGTCTCCAGGAAGCATGTATAGCTACTGAGCTGCAGGCTGTTTGCCTGCCAAACATGTTAGGAAAGAAAAGGCGTCAGCGGTTGCTGGTACCTCCCAAAAACTTATATAAAATAACAGGCATTTATTATTTACAAAAGAAAGCAAGTAGAGAGGCAAGAACAACTCAATTTTAAACTTTATTTCTACTTTGCAATGAAAAAGGTTTTTCAGGCTACTTGTAAGCATCTCAAATGTTTGTCCCATACCCCAGCATTTCCCACATGTGACATATTTTATAGTACTTGAGTATTCGTGAGTATCTGAGTGTAAGCACATATCTATTCAGAGATCACGTTGTTGAGTGATAATGAAAAAGTTATGATTGGAAAGATCTATTAATTTATTTAAATCATTGTGTAGAGAGAATGGTCATTTCCTAATAACCCTAACTGTTGATCGTAACTTCTCAACTCTTAATTCCAATGTTTCAGATACAACTCCAGATGGTGTAGATGCAGATATGGATGATTTAGATATAGAATAGCCAAGTCCGTTTGGCGAAGTAACTCAAGCGGTGAAGAAGCCTACAAATGGCTCTTCCGTCTCGCCCTCTAATTGGAAGCGCGGTCCAATAGAGGGATAGGTCTATTCTCCAACTACGCCACTGAGACGGGTGAGAGTGACTCCCTAGAAAAGTCGCTCTAGAAAAACAGCCCGACTAGTACGGGCAACCGAGCTCGTACGTAAAGCTGAAAAACCAGGATCCCCCGCCTGGGCATCCTAAAACAGGGTCAGCGGAACTGGTCTAAAGTCAGGATCCCAACGAGGCGTAAAAACACTGCGAGCTCGCGTAAAACCGTGTAAAAGACTGGGATCCTAGACCCGCGCATTAAGCGGCCACTGCCCAAACTGGGCTTCATATTCTCCCGCCCAGTTGAGGGTCACCGTGCCCTCGCACGGTTAGGTGTAGAAGTCACCATAACTGGCATGATCAAATATCATAATTTTTCTTGACTTCTCAACTTCTCTCATTCTTTGATGTGGTTATCTTTACAGATCTTTAGGTCTTTTGTTTGATCATCTTAAATTAATAGTGATTCATGAATTTATGATTCCTATCAAAATGATATATTACAAGGGTTTTCAGTAAGCGTATTAATGTGGGTGTAGTGATGCTTGCAAAAGTAAAGTAATTGTAGCTATCAATCTATTAGAATGATTGATGCATTATTCATGTACGTATTGATATGGTTATTATTGAAATACATATATCTAAATATTTTTATTGGTTGTATCTATGACACATATATTCATATATATATATATATATATTATATATAAATATTTGATGGTTGGGTTTCACTCATTAACTCTAGATTTAAGTTGAATTCCGTGCAAGTTTTCCCCGATGTTTCAACTTTTAACTCATGAGACTTGCCATTAATTATTGGCCTATATTTTAATAGGATGTATACCAAGATCTATTTTTATTATATTTATATATATATTTTTGAGACTCGTAGAGGAATTCAATCTCTTTTAAATAAACATATGTATATACTATCCAGTTCGGATTTGTGGACTGAGATCTTAATTAGAAAAAACTATTTTTTTATAGGGTCGTTCAGATCTTAATTTAAGATATAGCAATAGATTATAATTTCATCTCTATGCCTAAATCATCCCACCAACCATTTCCAGTAACTATCTTTTTAATTTAATGTAAAAGATAAACGAGTAACAAACTCAATATTTCAAGGAAAAACTATATCAACCAATGGTGACACCGTTTTAGAATTTCAACCTTAAGGAGTTGTTCGGTCTAAAAGAAAAATTAGCATTTAATATTAAGGATACAACCCAGTTCCAAAACAATTTAGAGTGGATCATAATAATGTTAATTGCTTGTTGTTTATTATCCATCAGCAAACAAAGTAGCGTCCACTAGTGATAAAACAATTGAAATGGCAGAAGAGTGTAGAAAAAAAATATATAAATGGATGACAATCTCAAGTTAAGATATTATCCAGTAGGGAGTTTTTATAATAGGATTGAAATACTCAGATGCAGAAGATGGTTGAACAATAGAAGAGTTGGATTTTGAACTTCACTTGGGTCTTGGTTATAAATACATATTGGTTAAGAATTTTCTTAGCAGTAACACATTACACAAAAAATTTTATACAAGATAAATGAATAGCCCGATCAAACATTATGATCCATGGTAATTAATAAAAATTATAACATTGTGTTGGATGCTCGGACTAAACAAAATCAAACTTTCAATAAGCAAGATTATGTTTTTAACAAAATTTCAAACCTTAAACTTGAGATCCATAGATATTTAATGATCTGGAAATTTGTGAAAACAGCGGTAATTTAAAGGATTTCCAAAAGAATGGCTGAGGATTGTACCTACAACTCCAAAGTTGAGGTTAATACTGCATGCAAGCTTTTCTCATTATATATAAATTTGCAAATCAAAACTTGGAGATGGAATTTGGTGTTTAATTATGTAAAACCCCCATACTGGCAGTACAACAAAGTGGTAAACTTGACATGTATGACAGCAAAATAGGGGTATAAGAGGTACCTATAATTCTCATGTAAGATAGGATCTTCAGCACAACCTCATGCAGCAGTCCCAGGAAGAAGCAAGGTGGTGAAATAGAACCTTACTTGGCCAACAGTTGCTGAGTAGAACTGGAGCAAAAGTACGAGACCAGCAACTCCTCGTTGGTAAAAAGTAGAAAAAGAGAAGAGGCCTTGGGATGTATTTAAAGAATTTCATGTTGATAGGATTAAGGGAGAATAGGGCCTCAAGAGTTGACAAGTGTAGGGAGAAATAAGCCAAATGGCTGAGATGAAAAGTGGAATACAAACAACGGCTGGAATTGAAAATTTTAGTTTTTTTTTATTGTTATACAAACAGTAGCCGCTGCTACTGTCTGGTTTTGATTATAATAATTATTTTTTTTGCTCTTTATTTGGTATTCTTAAATTTAACCGTAATCGCGCCTCGGACCTCGGATTTCAACGCGCAATATTTCGTTTTGACCGTCTCTGAACGATGATCAAAATGAGTATAATATCCATATACTTTTGATCGGGTTTTGAATACCCGAAATTTTCGGATACGGTTTTTGTTTAGGTTTAAATTTTGTGAATTAAAAATATCATATGACCTCCGATTGACGAACGGTCGATTCCGTTGGTCTCGTATCGTCGAATCGGATCTCATGATGGTCTCAGTTTATTTCGCGGTTTCCGAATTTGCGTCGCGGCTTTTCACGGCACGCATTGCAAAGGGACCGATTTTTTGGTCGATTTCGTCCGAACGACTTTTGATTTATGATCAATTGGTCGTTTTAGGTTGTTTAGTATTGACCGACAACATTTTTGGGTTCATTAGACCAAAAATCGGACGACTTCAGGTTTGATTGGAAACCGGATGCTACAAATACCTCCAACCGAGCCTTTACCGATCGCTCACGAGCCCACTCGCTACCCTCGCCGCCGCCAGCACCTGTAAATTGAGATTCCTTCGCACCTTCAATCCTTCGCCATTGTAAGTCGAGATTCCAAGTTATTCAATGTTTCCTAGTTTTGAGAATTTAGAATGCTAGGATGAAGCTTTTGAGGCATGTTTCTTTTGTGGATTGCCCGATAAATCCATTATCCTTGGCCTATCTTATAACTTATACTGCACAACTGACTGTTGTACAACGTGAAAGATTGAATATTGATATCATCCTGCAAAATTTGGAACTCCTGAATTGTTTGAGAAATTGCATTATTGTTCATTAGTCATTGCCTAAGAGAATTACAAGTAGAACTTCGATTTATAACATCCAGATGCACTATCTTAAAAAGGCGAGAAATTGCTTTACAACATCTCTAGTCTTTTATTGAGTACTTGAGCAAATGATATCCAATTGGGGTCTTGGGGATTTAGAACATGAATGTAATATACTTTGATTAAATCGCAAGGCTATGTAGGCTTCCATTCAACCATCACCTTTATGATAATTTCAACACCTACTCCTGTCCAAGTGTCTTCCAACTTTGCATTTCAACCCGGTCAATGCTAGCTCTCAAGGTGTTCCAACTAGGGTTGGGCATGGGCCGGGCTCGGGCCGGGTTCGCCTTGGCCCGGCCCAAGCCCATTTTAGAATATGGGCTAACGGGTCGGGCCTAGGCCCATTTTATTTTCAAAAATTAGGCCCAAGCCCAAACCCGGCCCAAATAAAATGGGTCGGGTTCGGGTCGGGCCGGCCCAATTTAACACTTATGTATACGAATATCATGTCTTCCATTCTTCTTGCATTTGTGTGGTTGTTTCTTATGCATGTGTGCATGTTTAAAACTATAAAGTATGCTAACTAATTTGTGATTTTAACATTAGTTGTATGTTGGAAATACAAATGTGGTAAAAATATGGCGACTTAAACCACCATTCAATTCACCATTACATATTCTATTGTAGATGCGGGCACTATGACCCAATACAAATTGGTTACTTACAGTTGTACATGCTGTAACACTTGAGGACACAGATTCCATTATTGCATATTAATTTAATAATCTTGTATATTAATGTAATAATATCCTCAATCCACTATTGGATATGATTATTAATGTATCTAAGCATTTATTCTACACTTGAATAAGGATAGTAAAGTTAGAACATGGTATTTGGAATGAACATGAATATAATTGATATAATTATACCGTACTGGATATAAATATACTTGCTTTAGAATGGATCGGGCTATCGGGCTAACGGGTTTGGGCCTTCTAAGGCCCAAACCCGGCCCGTTAATCAATATGGGCTCATTTTAGGGCCCACGACCCGCCCATTAAATTTCGGGTTCGGGTTTGGGTCGGGTTATACAGGTCGGGTTTTGGGCCGGGTCGGGCCGGCCCAGCCCAATGCCCAACCCTAGTTCCAACCCACTTCCTTACCCTGTGTAGTGGGAGCTTATGCACCATGCCACCCTTCGTATTACTTGGTCGATGCTGAGCCTTGTTTGCTTGGAAGTCTAACTCCCATTTAAGGGGTTTCTGTTGGAGTGATTAGATATTTGTACCTCTAAACATAGAATTTTTCGCTCTTATCATCTACAAGTGAGGGTGGAATAAGGCCAACCTTTCTTATGCCCCCCTCACACTTTCTTCTACTCTAACAATGGTTTTGTGTACTTATTGTTGGTGTTAATTCAATAAGTGATGTGAAAATGATCAAATTCATACCAGCTTAATTCATCACAAGGTTATGAAGTTCAAGTGTTTATGGATGAATGCCTTGAATTCTGTTGCTCAATTTCAGTGATGGTGAAAATCTTTTTTTATTTCTTTTGTAAATGTTACAAAGCTAAGAGTTTGTCATTTAATTTATATAAAAAAAATTGATTTCTTTTTAATATGTGATCATTATGGCAGGCAGTGGCCTCTCAACCAAATCCTGAAGTTATTGGAGATGCATCATCGGCCGTCATGTCCCGTCGGGATCTAGTGATCCCGGTTGGAAATACGCATTCTTCGCATCAAAGACTGATCCAAATACAGTCACATGTGGACTTTGTGGCAAGATTGTAAAGGGTGGTATAAATAGAATGAAGCAGCATCTAGCACATGTCAAGGGAAATGTAGCGTCTTGTCCAAAGGCTGACTTTGAAATAAGAAAGGAAGTTAAGGAATACTTGGACAATACACAAAAAAAGAAGTGCGATAAATCGAAAGATTTGCAAGAAATGAGGGATGAAGTTGCCAATTTATTCATGGGTCCAAGTTCAACTTCACATGAAAGAGAAGAAAAAAGACAAAAAGTGTCAGAAGCAACTGAAGAATGCAAAATGCATCAAAGCTCAATCAAAGATGCATTTTGTAAGGAACAACGTGCACGGGTCAATAAGTATGTAGCCAAGTTCTTCTATGACTGTCAAATTTCATTCAATGTGGTCACCCACAAGTCCTTTATTCGTATGTGTGAGGCAATTGGTCAATATGGACCTGGATACAAGCCTTCCTCCTATTACGAGATCTCAGAGACATTGTTGAATGAAGTTGAGGAGACTAAGGAGCTCATAAGCAGTCATGAGGAATCTTGGAAGAAGGGTGGTTGTTCCATTATGACGGATGCTTGGACATATATGAGGGGTGGGAGCATCATGAATTTTTGTGTGAATTCTGAGTCAGGCACATGTTTTTTAAAGTCTGTTGACTCATCATCTGAGTCCCACACTACAGAGTATCTAACTTGGTGGATGAAATTGTTCAAGAGGTTGGAGTTGATGATGTTGCTCAGGTCGTCATTGATAATGCATCGGCTACTTAGCTGCTGGAAGGATACTTAGGACTAAGTATCCAAGGATTTTTCGGTATTCATGTGCAGCTCATTGCATAGACCTTATGCTGGAAGAATTTGGTAAAAAAATCCAAGGTAAAAAATGCAATTACCAAGGCAAGATCTCTCACTACATTCATCTATAGCCATACGAGGACCTTGAGCTTGATGAGGCAATTCACACAAAAGGGAGAGGTTGTACGGCCAGGACAAACAAGGTTTGCTACCACATTTCTCACTCTACAGAGCGTGATGGACAAAAAGGAGAAGTTGAGATTGATGTTCTCGTCTGATGAATGGAGTCAATGCAAGTGGCCAAGGACAAAGAAAGGAGAAATGTCTTCATCTATTGTTTTCAGTGCTGCATTTTGGAACCAAGTGTCTATGACCTTGAAGATATTCCCTCCCTTGGTTTATGTTTTGCGCATTGTTGATGGGGATCAAAGACCATCCATGGGATTCATATATGGTTCATTATTGGATGCTAGAAAGGCAATAATGTCAGTGTTCAAAGACAATGAATCACAATACAAACCTTTTATCGATGGCATTGACTCAAAATCAAAGTGTAGGTTGGATAGTCCTCTTCATCTTGCTGCTTATTTTCTTAATCCATATTACTACTATAGAGATAGTAGTGTCATTAAAAAAGGGGGCTATGTCGTGGAGGGCTTCATGCAATGCATGGAAATCTTTTATCCTGATTTGGAAATTCAAGATGTAATCACATCAAAGGAGTTGATCTTGTACAAAAATGCACAAGGATCTTTTGGCAAGCCGTTAGCTGTGAAACAAAGATCGACACCCGACGACCACTTTAGGCCGGGTATTGTAATTATTTCATATTAATTAGTATCATCAATTTAGTTTTCTATAGGATAGTTTATTACTAAAATTTCTCATATGTAGATAATCGGTGGATGCTATATGGTGGAGAGTGTCCTCATCTAATGGCTACGGCAAATGAGGATTTTGAAGTTGACATCCTCCTCTTCTGGATGTGAAAGGAATTGGAGCATTTTCTCATTGGTAATTCAAAGTCTATTGCTAATACTTGTCATTTATAAATAGTGAATGTAATGATATATTGTTTCAATTGTAGATTCATACAAAGAAGAGGAACAAACTTGAAATCAAGAGGTTGAATGATTTGGTATTTGTTAAATCTAACTCAAGATTGAGAGAGCGTCAGATGACAAAAGGAAAGGATCCATTAGTTTCCAAGGATCGTAATAATGTAAGTGAGTGGATTGCAGAAGGAGAAGGAGAGGAAGAAGTATTTCCAGGATCAGTATTAACCTTGTAGCTGAGGCAACTGGTGCAGAATATCTTGTGCAACATAGATGTAGTCAAAGAATTGTTGATGCATCAAGGCCTACTACATTGGAAGATGACGATGAAGCAGATGAGCTTGCAACCGATGAAGAGAGTGACGATGACCCTATTCCTCAAGTTGAATTTGCAGATGAATGGCAATCAGAATGAAGCTTTTGGATGCTTTATGTTTTTGGATGCTTTATTTTTTAACATCATTTTAAATTCCCTTATTTTGAAAACATATTTGTATTTATTGAAAATACTCGGAGGAAGGCATGTTGCCATATGCTCTTTCAATTGATGCTTTTGCTCATTCGATCTAAATTACTTTATCCCAATAGTTTTGTTTTTAGTACCTTCAATTCCTTATTATTATACGCAAGAGATATAATATTTAGAGGATATTAATATAATATTAAATATTTATTTATATTTTTAATAGTAAAAAATACCAACCGCATAAAACCGCACACTCCCCGCATACTCTCCCGCATACCGCATACTCTCTATGCAGTGACCCCTCCAACTGAATACCACATACCACCTTCCTGAACATTGGATGGAGGTGAAAGATGTGAACCACCTATTCTTTACATGTCAAAGGTCCGAGAGGTTTAGGACATGGCTTCCTAGACTACGATAACGGGGACAAAGCGTCCAACTTTTGGGCAGCTACCAACTTAAAATGGAAAGGTCCGAAAGGACTAGAACGATGGCTTTGCTTTGTTGTGGACCTTGTGGATGGCAAGAAATGGGATAGTCCTATGCAGGAAAAGATTATACGCAAAGGATGTCATTGAGCATGCAAGAGCCCAATCAGATCTATGATCTTAGGAATATAAATTGGCCACACCATATTGTAGCACATAACTTTTACTCGTGAATAAATGATGTTTTCAGGGGCTTGTCTTTATGTTGCACACACTTCTTCCTCAAAAACGAGCCTTCACATGGGGCATTTGCAACAAGTGGCAACTGATATTTCCACACGACTCAAATAATAAAGGGTTTTTTATTTTTCCAAAGTTATTTGGGCACCAGAGGACATCCTCCGGGACCTCTGCAACAAGTGACCTTTTTGTTTACATGTAACTCATAAACACAGCAGTTGATAAATTAAATGCATTGACCATAAACCACATATGTTAAGCGTTTCATGGCGATGACTCGTTCATGGAGGCAGATGATGCACCAGTTAGGAGATGTGAGTTTTGGGATGTTGACTCGGTTAAGAGAGGGCAAGGACGGCCCAAGAAGTGTTGGAATGAGACTGTACGAAGTGATCATAGTTTTTTTGATATAAATCCGAGATTGTCCCAAGACATATCTGAATGGAGGCAAAGAATCCATGTAGCTAACCCTAAAGGCTTTGTTGTTGTTGTTGTTGTTATTTCATGGCGATGACTCGAGTCATCTGGGTAACCATAATGCCAATACTACTTAACTTTATGCTGGTTAAGCTATTCAAGGAGCTTCAGAAATAATACATCAACAGTGATATCCTTATAAAAGTATCTCTCATATCATCCTCTATATTACATGGTTCGATTTAACATCATTGGACACACCCATTTGATTCCAGAATCCTTCGCATTAAGCTTAGTTTACAAAAAAGATATTCTCACAACTCGTCTGCTTAAGCAATAAAGCAAAGCCACCGTCTAGTCCACCAAAAGAACGGTGGCTTTGCTTTCCTGATATGTATCAACTTATAAAGCAACTGCCAAAGAAACAAATTGATGGAGAGTGAAAAAGTACTTACATGTGAAGCCGGCATCAATCCTGCAGGCAAGACTTCTCACAACTCGTCTGCTTAAGCAATAAGTTACCACCAGAAGCCTTGTTAATTCTCACATATTCAACAGAATGAATTCCAGGTTCCCTTCTGCCCCCAAAGGACCATGCGAGACCTCCTTGAGCTAAAAAATTGACCAACTTAACAATATATGCAATGATCAATTGGTTTAACTGAGAGCCGGCCTGGGTTTTACTGCTGAAAATCAAGAATGTGAACTGACTAAGATAGCAGGAAGCAAATGGTAGGCAGCTCTGAATGAACAGATAAATACTGTTATTCAAGTCGTTTCATTGAGACCTCCACGGAATGGCCTACGGACGGATGGGTGGAGGAGGTTATCACCAAACACTGGTGGGTCCTGGAAAGTGGTCTCAGGCAGTGTTCTGAAGAGATCGAGCTTGGACTCTAGACAAGTATGCCCATTTGTATACACATCTCTAGATGCCTTCAGCATTTCTGAGCTTCTTTCAGAGGTATACTGACACTGCTTCAGTTGTTTAAAAGGTATGCCACTACTACCACCAGTAAGAGGGGTTGATGAACCAGAGGTAGTCTTGGGGCTCAATATCGGAGGGGACATGATGCTGGTCACATGTTGTATCGGTCTTGAAATCGGAGAAACGGGACAGGAAAGATTTCTGTGATATATATCACTGCAAAAATGAACAAGTTCATCATAAATACATTCAGATGGTAAATAAGAATACAAAAGCTTAAGAACTATCGAGTCAATTTGTGTATGCAGCACGTATAAACGTCAATATTCTTAGATACGGTTGTTACAAAATGCCAATCAATCATCATTCTCAAAGAGGGTTTCATATATCTATGCTCTGGAAAAAGATGTGTCAAAATGTTTTTACCTTGTCAACCTAAGAATATATAAGGTCAACATGCAACACTTCTATTTATCAAACCTTACAAAACTGCATTGACTATTTCAAAGAATATCTCAAGGAGCAACTAAAAATTCCTAGTCTATATAAATCTCCTACCTTTTTCATTTTGAAATGCCGAGGGATGAGTATCCAGCACAGGATTTCATCCAAATTTTCGTAGAAGGGAGATAAGATTGACACTTATGAGGCAGGATCACCTACGACACAGACAATGCTTTCACACTATGCGTCACATTCTCTACATAGTCCCTCCTGCCTTTGAACACCACCGACTTCCTCCGGCACCATGTTGCCTGTAGGGACAAGCCATTTTCTGCCACATCAACACGTGTACATACAGTGCCCCTCTCCTCATCCAGATCTAAAGCTTGCCCAGAATGTATCATCCCCTTTGTATCAACTCATGAAATCATCACCTCTCCCCACAATGTGGCAGCATATGTGCATGTAAAACGCAAGTGCACTGTGCACCACATCATCATGTCCACCACCGCACATCGGGTATGTTTGATCCAACCCGAACCTCCACCTGATGTGTATAAATCAATGGAGTCCGCAACTCTCCATGCATTATGGTAGCATATGCGAGTGAAAAATAGGTATTACATGCCCTCTTGTCCATTGCCGCACACCAACCATGCGACATCCACCCCTACCTCCCACTTTCTATGAAGCACCAAAATAATCAGCATTCCCTGCCCTACAGCCGCCATGTAGCTTAACCTTGTAATATGCCTTCGACTATCATAAAAAGCAACGATATCTCTAGAAGTCCAATATCCATTGTCGACGACCTCCCTCAGCCTCTTATACGCTCTAGAGATGGTGACATCCTCTCAAACCTAAGCATCCCTCAGTCGGACCAATAGTCCAATGCCCTCAACCAACCTCATCACAGAGAAATCAGTAATGCATGCCTCTAAGAATAGGGCGATGAATCCAGATATAGGTACCTAATTCTATCATCGATCACCATAATAATCTGCCTTCTCAGCCTTGTAACCACGATATCCATCGTCGACGACCTCCCTCGGCCTCTTATACTGTAGAGACTAATATATATGTTACGTTTTATTGTTCCGTAATTTCTATTTATATTTTGTAAGACTCTGTAATTTACCCAAGGGTTTTCTCCCTAAATAAGAGACCCGAGGGCTCTATGGAATATCACAACAGAGAGTATCGATTACTCTAACATGGTATCAGAGCCAAAACCCTAACCCTAGGGTTTTCTCCACACGCCGCCCCCCCCCTCCAGCCCGCCGCCGTCGAACCCCCAGTCCGCCGCCGCTAGCCTCCAGCCGGCTCTTCCAGCCCTCCTGCGGGGCTCCTAGCCCTCCCGCCGGCTCTCTCTCTCCGCCCCCGGCCTCCAGCCGCCGCCGGGAACCCACCCGCGCCGCCCAGCCCCGCCGCCGGGACCCCCCCAGCCGCCGTCTCTCCTCGGTAGAGGCCTCCACAGCCTCTACTCGCCACCGGCCGCCTCTCCCTCGGTCGGTCTCGGATAGATGTTGGGTTCAAGTGCATAACGTCTACATATGCACTTGAATCCTCAAAGGTCTTGGTAGACAACATTTTCTTGGTTTATCACTAGTTGTTCTTTTCCGACAGTATGTCAGAACAAAAGGTCGATATGCCCGCCATAGGTGCCTTCAAAGGTTCGGCACCAATCGTCAAAATGGACGGGACAAACTACGAACTGTGGGTTATGCAGTTCCTCAGTCTCATGAAGTCGTGGGGTAAGAAGCATATTCTTACCGAGGATGAACCGCCGGAGAAGACAAGAATATATGCCTCATGGGAGGCCGATGATGCGTATGCCAAGGTTTGGCTCTCAGGAACGCTCACGACGGAGATAGCGAATGATGTCCTCCATCAGCCCACCGTCAAGGCGATGTAGGATATTTTGGCCACGACGTACTCTCAGGTACGCAACGAGACAAAGATGCTCCAATTGCAGCACGATATCTTTACCACGAAGCAGAATGGGAGGCCTCTTCATTCACTGTACACGTCGCTTCGTGGAATGTTCGAGAAGCTCTATAGCACCATTCCGCTCACAGCCACGCCGGAACAACAGAAGACGTTCCGCAACGCCATTATGGTTGGCGTATTACTCGCTGCCCTTGACCCTGAATACGAGGCAGCACGCTCTCAGATCCTTGCAGATGCCACCATCCCACCGATGGAAGAAGTATACAGGAGGCTCAGTCGTGTACCTGTTCCGTCGAATACAGCGACTGCACCTCCATCAGCAATGGCAGTTTCCAGGGGACGTGGTGGTTCGTCCTCATTTCGTGGCAGAGGAAGTGGTGGACGTGGCCGAGGAGGCCGTGTACGGTCTACATGCTCATTCTGTCGTCTACTGGTCATTCGGAGGATACGTGCTATTCTAAGCATGGCTTTCCTCCTTCTGCACGGGTCGCGGATCATGTCCAGGGTCCACCAGCATCTACTCCAGATCACAGGTTCGAGGAGCTAGTGGCACGGCTTCGTGATATCATGCCACAGTCATCGTCAGAGGGTGCTGACGCCTCTGATATTGCTGCTTCGGCATCTGCCTCTGCCACTGCCTCAGGTAGTCCTCCGGTCTCATATCATAACCATGATCTCACAGGTTGGATTGTTGATTCTGGAGCCACCCATCATCTATGTCATGATAGAGATATCCTGCAGTCCTATAGAGCTGTTCAGCCTGGTCGCTCTGTACTCATTGCTGATGGTACTCATTCCCCGATCGTCGGTCAGGGGGAAACGGATTTGCTGCCCTCTATGCACTTACAGAATGTTTTACATGCACCAGAATTCTCTATGAATCTATTATCCATCAGTCAGATTACTAGAGATTTGCATTGTCGTGCTATATTTGATCCATCTTCTGTTATTTTTCAGGACATACTAACGGACAGGGTGATTGGCTGTGGTTCTGAGCACAATGACCTCTATCGTCTTGTACGGACCTCGTATGCTGGAGTCTCACTACATTCTCAGGGCTTCGTCTCACCATATACCTGGCATCTTCGATTTGGTCACCTGCCACTACAGAAAATGCGCCACCTCCTGCCTCAGATATCTCCGGGTTCGTCTTTTCGTTGTGAAGCATGTCAGTTAGGGAAGCACCATCGGTCCAGCTTCCCCAGTCGTCAGGGGCGGAGCAGTCGCTCTCCATTTGAGTTATTTCACATAGATATTTGGGGTCCCAGTCGTGTCCCAGATCATCAGGGGCACAGGTTTTATCTAGTTGTTGTTGATGATTTTTCTAGAGTGTCCTGGACTTTTCTTCTCAAAAATAAATCAGAAGCAGGAAGTGTTATTCAAAATCTTATTAATGAGGTTCAAAATGTTTTTTCGTCTACTGTTAAGTATGTGCGTACTGACAATGCCTTGGAATTTTGCACTCATTCTCTTGCTCGCTTCCTTTCTTCTAAAGGTATTATTCACCAAACCACATGTGCATACACATCTCAACAAAATGGTGTTGCAGAACGAAAGCATAGACACTTTCTTGATATTGCTCGCACATTACTTATTCAAAGTTCCGCACCCTTATCCTTTTAGGGGGATGCTATCCTTACAGCATGCTATCTGGTTAACCGCATGCCTACAACTGTACTTGGCGAAAAGTCTCCTTTCTCTCTTATATTTCCTGACAAAGATTTGTTTACACTTACACCTCGGGTCTTTGGTACTGTTGCGTTTGTCCACCGGTTATCTCCAGGACTTGATAAGCTCTCTCCTAGGGCTATCAAGTGTGTTTTTGTGGGCTACTCCAAGACACAGAAAGGATATCGTTGTTATGATCCCATTCATAACAAATACTATGTGAGTGCTGATGTTACCTTTTTCGAACCAGTCATGTACTTCTCCTCTGCAGGTGACAGACTGATCTCCTCCACATCCACGGACTCTCAGGTCTATGTACCTCCACCTCCAAGTCTGAGTCAATCCTCTAATCCACCTCCACCACCACCACCACCTCCAATTATACCATTTCCTAAGTTCTATACAAGGCGAACAGGGCCAGCTCAAGCTACATGCCAACCATCCAGCACGCCTCAGGTATGTTCTGATGTTACCACTAATGATGGATTAGCCAATGCACCGGTGCAGGAGTCTTTACAACAGGAGGAGGATCCGCAAGTCATAGATGATCTTGATCGGCCTATAGCTCAAAGGAAGCCAAGGCGACAGTGTGCTTCGTACCCGCTTGCTTCTCAAGTCTCATTTCATCGTCTCAATGAGGACTTCCAGAAGTTTGTAGCTGTTGTCTCGTCTGTTGAGATTCCACGGACCTATCAAGATGCCATGAAGATTGATTGCTGGCGTCTAGCCATGGAAGAGGAGATGTGTGCTCTGCAGTCTCGAGGGACTTGGTCTCTTGTTCCCATTCCTTCAGGTGCCCCCGTGGTGAGTTGCAGGTGGATGCATGGGATCAAATTTCGCCGAAATTCGGCCGAATTTCGGTCGAATTTCGGTTTCGGTGGGTGACCGAAATTCGACCGAAATGGCCTATATCGGCCGATATTTGGGTGCCCTAGTTCAAAAACCGACCGAAATGACCGAAATTTCGGTCGAATTTCGACCGAAATTCGACCGAAATTTCGTTTCGGTCAGTCACCGAAACGAAACCGACATCCGACATTTAAGGCCTTGGGTGGATCTTTACGGTGAAATATCATGCGGATGGACGTCTTGATAGGTACAAGGCAAGACTTGTAGCACGGAGATTTACCCAGACATATGGGGTAGATTACTTGGATACTTTTTCACCAGTGGCTAGACACTCCACTCTTCGCATCCTCCTATCTGTTACTGTGGTACGTAACTGGTCCAATTTTCAGCTTGACGTCAAGAATGTTTTTTTGTATGGAGACCTACAGGAGGAAGTCTACATGCAGCAGCCACCAAGATTTGCTGCTGAGGGGGAGACTCAGATGGTGTGCAGACTTCATAAGGCTATCTATGGCCTTAAACAAAGTCCCCGAGCATGGTTCCAGAAGCTGTCTCAGCTAATTGAAAAACAGAGGTTCAGGAGATCAAATGCGGACCATTCATTGTTCATCCAGAAGACCCCTAGAGGTACAGTTGTTGTTATGATATATGTTGATGACATCATGGTCACAGGAGATGATGCTCAGGGGATTGAGATAACCAAGTCCCTGTTGGGAAACCAGTTCATTACGAAGGATCTGGGCACGATACGATATTTTCTGGGGATAGAGTTTGCACGAAATGCACAAAGAATGGTGATGACTCAAAGAAAATATGTCACGGATTTGCTAGCTGAAGCAGGAATGACTGGATGCAGACCTTCAAGTACACCTATGGACCCAAGCATGAAGCTGTACGATGATGATACCGAGGAGGTGGATAAAAGAAGGTACAGAGAGATGGTGGGTAAGCTCTTATATATTACTATAACTCGACCGGATATTGCCTTTGCAGTAAACCGGGTGAGTCAATTTGTGGAGCAGCCAAGGAGAGTTCATATGGATGCCTTGTATATGATATTGAGATATCTGAAGTCTTTCCCAGGCACAGGGTTGCTATTTAGGAAAGATACGGATCTATCTATTTCAGCTTGTGCAGATGCAGATTATGCAGGATGTCCAAGGGATCGTAAATCCACTTCTGGATTTGCTATCTTTATAGGAAGCTCTTTAGTTTCTTGGAAAAGCAAGAAACAGACTGTTGTGGCGAGGTCCAGTGCGGAATCCGAGTACAGAGCCATGGCACAAGCAACTGCAGAAATGATGTGAGTTAGAGCAGTCTTAGAAGATTTGACTGTAGATGTCCCCTTGCCTATGAATCTCCAATGTGACAATCAGGCAGCATTGTTTATTGCCAATAATCCGGCTTTTCACGAGAGAACAAAGCACATCAAGGTGGATTGTCATTTTACTAGAGACATGATTCAGAAGGGCTTCATTTCCACCTCTCATGTCAGTTCAGAGGATCATACGGCTGACATATTCACCAAACCACTACTCAGAGGACCTTTCCAGAGATGTTCTTCCAAGCTGAGCATGATAGATATCTATGCTCCATCTTGAGGGGGAGTGTAGAGACTTATATATATGTTACGTTTTATTGTTCCGTAATTTCTATTTATATTTTGTAAGACTCTATAATTTACCCAAGGGTTTTCTCCCTATATAAGAGACCCGAGGGCTTTATGGAATAACACAACAGAGAGTATCGATTACTCTAACATATACGCTCTAGAGATGGTGACATCCTCTCAAACCTAAGCATCCCTCTGTCGGACCAATAGTCCGATGCCTCAACCAACCCCATCACAGAGAAATCAGCAATGCATGCCTCTAAGAATAGGGCGATGAATCCAGATATAGGTACCTAATTCTATCAGCGATCACCATAATAATCAGCCTTCTCAGCCTTGTAACCACGATGTAGCTTACCTTAAAAGACATCTTTGACTTTGGTAGCAGGCAACAATATCAAAGAAGCTCTGATATCAGCATCAATTGCATCTCTCTCAACCCCTCATATGATGTAGAGCCGGTGAAATCCTCTCACCCCCCTCCTAAGCATCCCTCTCTTGAACCAACAGTATAATTCCTCCACCAACTCCGACATCAAGGCAAAATAAAAAATCCCGGAATCAAAGATACAACGAAAAATCCAGAAAACCATACCACATACCATAGTCTGGCTACCACCACATACTCATCCTTTGCAAGAGAAGCCAACCTAGGAAAATCATCAAACCAACTTAGTAAAGATCTCCATCAACATCACCTTACTTAACCAACCATCCATCCAAAACTGAAGTCCTCCCAATCCCCAAACATTTCACTAAACGGGCCCCCATAAAGGTAACAACTGCATCAAACCACATCAGAAAATCAAATGCTTCAGTGATGGCCTTGCTTTTTCCTTCAAAGCGAGACATCTCCCATAGAAATCCTCCAAAGCCTCTCGACAAAACACTCCTTCCTCATAAAAACCTCGTTAGCCAGTTGACCATCAATGCCCCCATGGAATTTTCGCAAACACCTAATGCCCGATTCACCTTCCCTCTGTAGCCTACTAACCTCCTCCCACTTCACCACCCACACATCCCTCCTTCACTCCTCTTCCCCTTACCAAAGGAACCTCCTATAAACTATATCCACTCTCTTATGTACCTTCATCGGCATCTAGAACACATTAATATAACAAGAGCAAAGCTGATGGCTGGCCATCTCAGGTCAACAACTTCACCCTCAAATTCTTCAAATATCACACCAAACCTCTCCATCACCAGATCCAATCCACTATCCTATATGAGGGGTTCAGTAAACCTATCAGATCATTCAGCAATAAGTACACCCATTGAGCAGATAGAGCCCTTTTACCTGCTGAAGCATCAAAGTCATTTAATTTTAGGCTAACAACTAATGCTGACTTCCGATCATGGATCCTCAAACCCGTTTCCTTGAAGACCTCCATCAGTGCCTTGACCCGTCCAACATGTACCTATGCCTCATGCACAAAATATCTTGCGCTGTTTATGTACTAAAAAAGAGAAACCTACAAAGATCCTTTTGTGCCCGTGTCTATCCAAGGAACAAACCCTTGCTAAAAGATCGATACAAACAAAAATCAACATGTCCATTGCTTGGATTGATAACATTTGATCCACAAATACCCTTGCCTTACCACTCCCCTCCCCTGTCAGGCTGAACCCACCTGCTAGTGCTGCTAATTGAACAAAATATCACATACTCTATTAAAGTTCATTCCATATAAGTTCGAAAAATGTCTGCTTCTTAAACGAATTGAATGATACTTTGAATTTAAGTCCGATAACTTAATGAATTTGCTTGATGAAGAACATGAATACAACACACTTTCATTCATCAATGTTCACATTATATAATATATATCTATAATTCGTATGAGGGTTTTGGGTTGAATGAAATTATAAGAGCATGTCAGGTGAGGAAAGGGCGCAAAGGGAGAAGTGTGGTTGGGGGCGAGCGTGAGAACGAGGCTACCATGATTGTGGAGGATTTAGGGGGTGACATAGCGTTGATGCGCTCAGTGTCTTCTGGAAGAAGGGAAATGATACCTCTATGGAGGATGTAGATGTGGATCAGGAAAGTGATGCAGATATCTGACATTCAAATTGAGGAATGGGAGAGGAGACTCCAATGCAAAGGCGATTCTGCCAACCAACTCAACTCTGAAGAATTTCTTATACCATAGATGAAGGATGGACACATTGTGAAGAATTGCAAGTGGCAGGATTTTTGCTTCTAGTGTAGGAGAGTGAGCCATCATTGGTGTTCATGCTCAAGGCAGGGGTTTGGAGTCGCAGAGATGACCTGAAGCTGGGGGATTGAGGCATATCTACAGATTTTAGCTATGCACGCATCGACGCCAATGGAGTCCCGAAGTTAGAGGCTACGATAAAGGGCAGCTGATAACGTTATGATGGGTTTTAGCCGTTCAGATGATCGCCATAGCTGTGAATGCATTCATGCCTCATGGATAGGGCTAGCAGTGAAGTGATAATGCTTCGAGGATGGACGCTTTACATTCAAGGTCTATCGGTATCCCCGAGAGAGGCAACTTGTCAACTTCGATCAAGTGGTAGCACCTCGTTTCTTGGATGGTGCTTTGGAACGAAAAGGTTGTTAGAAGGCGATGGGGTTGGACCTCCCATTTACACTGTCAAGATCTGGCCATGATCAGGTGTGCCCTGATCTCTTCGGAAGGCAAGCAGTAGTTGATCAGTACCAGTTTGCTTTCGGGTAATAGCTCGAAGACGGTGATTAACATCAAGGATCACTAAGTCGCTTGACGCATACGGCTCTTGCTAAAACTTGGGCAGACATTGACTCTGATGAGGATTTAGCGAGTTGTCTGAGATGGTTAGACAATCGTTGTGATGAATGAATCCAATGGATCTTCGGCAAATCCCCCCTCGAATCTTGTGGAGGACGATATGACTGCGAGATTACAAAAAAATCCCAAAGTATATGGCAGTGCAAAGGCATTTTCCCTAATTAGAAGCCATGTTAAATGGGACGTGTGCAACTAATGCCGCTGAGCTCAGAACTATTAATATCACATTTGTACCCTTCGGATTTGGACCGGATTCTTTGAGACCCCGGCATGAGATACATTGTTTTAAACATGATTCTTTTGCGTCTTGAGGGAATACAACTTCCAGTGGGTCCGAAAGCTACTTATGATTTCACAATAAACACCACCCCTTTCCACGCCTAATCAACTATTCTCCTTAAATCATCCCACAAATCCATATTTTGCAATCCCATTGTTGGCCCACACATTAACCATCAACAACACAAACCCATCAATAATCCTCGCAATCACGTCAACACAGCAAAGTTCCCTTCTCATTAAAAGAACTTCTTCTCCTTCACAAGTTAATTTGTCATTTTGTTTAGAAGGCTTGGGATACTTTAAAGACTATTTTAAAAGGAAAAAAGGTGATTCGTCGAGGACACCCACACAAAATTTAATATTAACAAGTTAACATACGAATATTACAAAAACGAAGAATCTCCTGGGATCTTGGCACACTCTAGAATATTTTCTATATAGAACCTATCGCAACGAAAAATGATCTCATTTCTGGTCAACCACAAAGCCATAAAACGATCGCATCCCAAATCCTAAAGGGCTCTGCACCAACACAAGGTTGGACCATAAATTTCAAAAGGCTAAGGCAGATTCAGTCCCCGCCAAGTTCTAGCCCATTGTCGCCAAAATGACCCAAGAGGAACTGCATAAAAAGAACAAATTATCAGCATTCCCATCTGGCACACAGCACCGCTGACAGGTCTTGTCCATCCATTAAAAATCTAGCCCTTCGAGCCATGTCATCGCACGGTCTCCTCTCATCATCCAAATGAAACCTTAACCCATAAAGGGATCTTCCACTTCCAAATCTACTTATACTCCGTGGACATGATCCTCGAATCAACAATCATAGCATCATGCAAGGCCTTGAAAGACTTACCAACAGAAAAATAACCATTCCATGTCCAGTCATCAAGCCTATTATCCACTGCCTCCCTAGAAAATCCTCCATCATAAACTTTAAAAATTATGCAACCTATTGATATGAAACTTCAAACAAAACCGCAAGCACCGCCCAGCATTGTTCCAAGCCTCGCCAACCATCATCTCACTACACACAAGCAAAGCAAAAATACAAGGAAAATGGTTACAAAGCACAGTATGATCAGTCTAATCAACCAGCCCAAAATGAAACCCACTCCCACTTCTCAGGACAAGTTTGAAGAGATGAGTGACCGCAAGGAAAATCGAAAAAATGACCCTCCAAAAGTTGGAAGGCATGCACACCCTTGCCCATGCATCAACAGTTCCATCGAAACTCCATAGATACTGAGAAGCATTCGACACAACAAGTTTGAGCTTCCTTCCCATATGCGAGATACACACTTGACAAACAGAGTCATGTTCATCTCCTTCAACTCAACACCCACAGCCATATCCTCCTTACGAAAATCCATGATCTTCCAGTTCCCTACAAACATAGTCTATGCAAAACTCTAAAGGTTACAACAACAACAACAAAGCCTTATCTCACATTATGTAGGGTCAGCTACATGGATTCTTTACCTCCATTTGGCTCTAGTATGGATCACCAGATCTTTTCATATATGACCAGACATCCATCGAAGTATTTTCATTTCTGACATTGTCATTCTCTATACATGTCTATAGATCACATGTCAACATTCAGATCCATAGAACATAGAAGGTCTCACGGTTGCTATGTAATACTTTCCTTTGATTTTTAAAGGAATTCTCTCATCAAAAAGAACAGTAGAGGCTCCTCTAATATCTACAAAACTCCAAACATTACCTAAAAAAATCGAAACTTATATACGATCATGAACCCTCATGGGTAGTAGGCGGGTCGAAGAGAAAAAAATAGAATAGCAAACATCATGTCTTGAGAAGTACCACCCCCCAAGAAAGATACCCTCCATTCTGTAAGCCTCCGCTCCATCTTCGCCATCATCGGCATCCAATCACACTACATCCAGCGCCTACCCACCAAGGACAAACCAAGCAGCTAATACGAAGTGACCAAGCGAGGTACCAAGAGCCAATGCACAATCCTAAATATCTGCCTCATCCATCCTGAAAGGAACAAAAGCAAACTTATCATGGTCGATACACAGGTCAAATACCGCAACAAAAATGACGACAAAACACCCTCATCCACTGAGTATCAACTTTCCACAAGAAAATGATATCACCAGCATGCAACAACAACTGAAGATATCTCCCACCAGCATGTTATTCACCATAACCAAGTATGTTGTCATAGTCACATACCTCATCATCCATCCACCCTATTCATCATGGAACCTACGGCCAAAGAGGGAAGCCCAAATAAACATCTAATTAACACAATCGTATGAAATGGAGAACTCAACCTTCTAAAACAGTTTCATTCACCTTCTTTTGCCTCTAGTCGACGCCTCAAATTTCAACAAAATTCCTCCGAATTTCTTCAAAATTTCCATGTCTCTGGGTCACAGAAATTGAAACACTACCTTATTTCTTTTTCCAGGATTTCAACGAAATTTCATTGAAATATCAATGAAATTTCGTTGAAATTGCAAGTTGTTTCAGCGAAACAAGAAAAACAAGGGAATCTACCTTTCGCTTTCATCGAAATTTGCATATATTAATGAATTTTCGCTCATTTATTCGTCGATATGTTGATTTGTTAGAGTGTTTTATGTTGTTCAAAGAAGTTTCTTTAGTTAGTTTCTAATTTTTACATCTAAATCCAACCAAATCAGTTAACCACGAGATTTAAGAGTTAAATTCAAGTGAATAGCTTTATTTTTTGTTCTTTTTTATTTGATATATATGTTTTGATTAGTAGTTATTTTATGTGTCACCTCATTCTTATTCTTACTGACGAGGTGATTATCATGGCTTTTGCTTCGACGTTAATATTCTATTCTGACTCTAGACAACACGTTGCTCTATATATCAACATATGTGATGATTATGGCGATAATATTATTGGTCTAAAAAAATGCCGACAATATTATTTCAAAACTAATATTGACAATTCTATTATACAAATAAGTGTGCATTTCAATTTTATTTATTGACTTGTGATTATTAAAAACCTTAGTTTTTGGAAAAAAATCAAGTTTAGAGTCATTTCCAAGATTTCCGATAATTTCACCAAAATTCTCCGAAATTTCTCGTTCCGAAAATTATGGCGAAACGAAACCAAAATCCAAAATATAAGGCTTTGCTTTTTTGTGGCTTCTCTCTATTACAAGGAGTGTGCACGGTTGTGTGAGGGATAAGTTGTTAGCAACCTTTCAAGCCTTGTGATTATGAGCATTTACCTACTATCAGGTTGGATATAGATTGTGCTTGTGAATGCCATGCAGTTTCTTGGTTTTAATTGATTTGTTTGTGTATTCTATAGCATATATTTTACGATCACAATCTATACAATGCACCTATTAGACAAACATGATAGACTGATTTGTGTTCGTGTATGTGTGTATTTTATTTTATTTCTAAAATCAAATACTTTCCTAATTGAAAGTATTTTGGTTAGATACAAGTTCTAAGCTATTATTTCAATCTTCTATTTATTATATAAGATTTCATTTCGCTAGTACTTGACCTATGTTTTCTCTGTTGTTATTCCACTTGTCACCATTCTCTTCATATTCAAGAGGTAAAATTAATGCCTTCTACTTTCAGTTCTAAAACTGATTTTGATTATGAGCAGTATACTATTTTTTTTAATGTTGGAGCCATTGGATGGAAATTTAATGTGACATATCATATTAATATCTTGTCATTAGCAAAACAATGTGTATTTCTATCTTATTTATTGAGTTAAAGAATATTAGAAACCTTAATTTTAGAAAAAAAAGAGTTTTCGAGTAATTTCCCTAATTTCCAGCCATTTCGCCAAAATTCCACCGAATTTCTCTTTCCAAGCTTACCAAAATGAAAATGAAATCTGATCCAGAATATTAATCGAAAACTAACTATTCACAAATAAAATAGAATGTACGATACTAGATACACGTCGGAGGAAAAGCTTACCAAAATGAAAATGAAATCTGATCCAGAATATTAATCGAAAACTAACTATTCACAAATAAAATAGAATGTATGATACTAGATACACGTCGGAGGAACAATGAGAGAAGTGATATTCACCTGTAAAGAGAAAAGTGATGTATGATGAAGATAATGAGAAAAGCTCGACCATAGGTTTGTTCTAAGAGGAGTGGACAATTATGTATATGTAGATAGTAAAGATTGATGGAAATACATGGAAATGCACTTTAATAATTTCGGATTATGGATTGTTATATGTGACATCTTATTGGGTCCTTATTGGGTCAAGTCAGTGGGCCAATGGATTTAGGTCGAGATTGATCCAAGCCGAGCCTATTTAATTAATGGACCAAAATTACAGCCCATGCTGGGTCTAATATAAATTGGGTTGGGATTGAAGTCAAGCTCGTGGTTGGGTTCATGCGTTGGATCAGGTCGGCCCATCCTGATGCTCATCCCTAAATTTTCTAGGTTGCTCCATGAACTGACTCACTTTGCTCAATGCAAAGGATATATATGGCATGATGATGGTCACATAAAGAAACTTCCCAACAAGCTCCATGTACCTCCTCTTGTCGACCTCAGTGTCATCATCATAAAGCTTCATGCTCGGGTCAATAAGAGTAGTGGCAGGCATGCAATCCATACCTGTCTCATAAAGAAGATCTGTAGCGCACTTCCTCTGGATCATCACAAGACCTCGCCGGTTCCTGGCGAACTCCAATCCAAGGAAGTAGCGTAGGCTACCAAGGTCCTTGGTAACAAACTGTTGATCTAGAAATATCTTAGCAGCCTAGATGCCCTGCTCATCATCACGTGCAATAATGATGTCATCAACACACACAAGTACGATAGATGTACATCTCTGAATCCTCTGAACAAACAGTGAATGATCGACGGTCGATCTCACAAGGTCATATTGCTCTATTAGGTTCAAGAGCTTATGTAATCATGCTTTTGAACATTGCTTAAGGCCATAGATCGCCTTGTGAAGCCTGCAAACCTTCCGACACTCCTCTTAGTAGTGAACCCATATGGATGTTGCATGTAGACCTCCTCTTATAGGTCACCATAAAGAAAAGCATTCTTCACATCCAGCAGGTAGATGGGTCAATCTCGTGTCACTACAACAGATAAAAGTATATGTGGCGTAGAATGCATGGTCATTAGAGAGAATGTATCATGATAGTCTACCCCATATGTCTTGGTGAATCCACAAGCCACAAGTCTCGTGACTCTCGTCTCATAGCGATCTACATGGCCATCTTATCAGTGCTTAACCGTGAACATCCACTTGCACCCAACAATGGATGCCCCAATTGGAGCTGAAACAATACTCCAAGTGTCGAATGACTATAGCGCGAGCATCTCCTCCTCCATGGCAAGACACCGCTGACTGTCTTGAATAGCCTCTTAATATGTCTGTGGCAAGGCGTCAAATGTCGTATTTCGGTTTCGTTTCGATAAGCCCGGAAAAAGAATTTCGGTGAAATGGCCGGAAATTGGGGAAATTACTTGAAAGCTCTCTTTTTTCAAATTTAAAATTACTATTGTTGTTTAAACAATAATAGAGATAGAAATACAAGTTTTTTTACTTATAACAAGATGTTATAGTGATCAATGCCTTAAATAACTGTTTCGGTCACCATATCGATGACTATCCAGAGTGAAATTTCAGACTTGAGTACATAAATTTAAATTTTAGCATTCAGTTTTTCTACCAACTCTCAAAAAACAATACTACTTTTATGGGATTTTTAGACCCATAATCCTGAGTAATTTTGTAATTACAATCATAACCCCGCATAACCGAGAATTCCACGTAGGATCCTGAATAAATGCTCCGTTCTACACTCATAACCTTCCGCTAGTTTTGTTGATTAACTCAATCAGATGTTGAGTTAATCTAACCAATCTGCAATCCAACTATTATGATTAATCAAAAGAAATAAAAGAAAAGGAAAAAAATCCAGCAATTTTGGGGTGTGGCTCTCTGTTTTTCTTAGGGGGGTTGCTTAGATGATGACAGGTACAGAGACGAGATCTTGCAAGAGGCAGGTCGACGTGTGCGTGGGGGCGAAGACCTTGCAGGAGGCGTGATCAACACGGGGAGGGGGTGGCAGCTGCAGGCAGACGAGGGGAGGTGGAGGGGGGCTGCAGGCGGTGGGGTCAATGTGGAGGACAAAGGGGGGTTGCAAGTGGCGGGGGATGATGCATGCGGGGTGGGGAGCTTGAAGGGGGGCTGCATGCGGCGAGGTTAACGTGCGGGGAGGGGAAAAGGGGGGAGCTTAAAGGTGGGCATTGCAGGCGTACGCGAGGGAGGGGTGTGGATGGGGAAGGGTGTCGAAAGCGCGTGGGGTTGGGGAGTTTGACGAGGGATACAGGCAGCATTGTCGACATGCGGGGAGGGGAGATTGAGGGTGGGGCTTGCAGGCATACACGGACGAAGGGGGGAGGGGGGGTTGCAGGCCTGACGCGCGTACAGGGGGGTGAGGGGCTGCAGGCGGTGGGGTCGATGCTCGCAGGGTTGGGGGAGGAAAGGGCTGGGTGCACGGGGAAGTGGGGTTACAGGCCACGGGTTCGACGCGCATGCTGGGGTGGGGAAGGGGGCTGGGTGGACGGGGAAGGGGATTGCAGGCCACGGGTTCGATGCGCACACGAGGGTGGGGGAGGGGGTTGCAGGCGGGGAGCTTAGGCGGTGGGGACAACGGGAGCTCGAAGGGGGCTACAGGCGGCGAGGTCAACGTGCGAGGAGGGGGAGCATGAAGGTGGGGCTTGCACGAGGCAGGGTGGTCGACGTAGCAGAGGTGGTCAAGCTCATCCTCGCGACGCTGGTAGCGCAGCTGAAGTAGTGTCGCGCAGGGGCACTTGATCTTCCAGCTAGAGCAGTGCCGCATGGAGACACTCGATGGACGCCGCGGCGGTCATGGCAGAGGAGGCGGTAGGGGAGGGCTTCCAACGACAGGGGAAGGGGGGACATCATTTTATAAATATAAAGTGTTCGAAGGGTAAAATTGTCCTCATCTACCTTTTTCCGTCTGAGTTATCGGAGATTCGAAATGGAATTTGACACAAGGTTATGGAATATAAAGGTTAAGCATTACTCGAGGTTTCTTGTGTAATTTACGATTATGCGGGGTTATGATTGTAATTACGAAATTACTCAGGGTTATGGGTGTAAAAATCCCTACTTTTATTTAAGAGAATGTGTATATGATTTTAAAAATGAAATATAAGTGTCATAATGCAAGGTTACAAGATCACATGATATATCAATCACATAACTAATACTAACCATTAAGTTACTAGTATTACATTCTTATTTGGGATGGGGATGAGATTTAACCAAACCATGAATTCCTTGGTGGATCCATGTACTCTTTCTGATTTCTTCCTTAGTGGAAACAATAGATCTATACCTTAGTTGAATGGATTCATTCTGGCTAAGTGCATTGGATTGCTAGATAATTAGTAATAATTTTTGTCTAAATTTACAATATTTTTATAACAAAGATAAGAGGATGGTTATATGAAGTTAGCAGTCAAATGGTAAAAATCATATTTGGCTCTCCAAGTTGGTTTAGGAAAAGATAACAAGATGGTTATATAAAGATTCTAACTATGAAGATTCCGAATTTAGCATTCGAAGATGAAAAAAATACATATGTGGCATCTCGAAGTATGTTAAAAAAATGTATTATGAAAAAATATGGTGAAATACTTACCTTACTTGGAATTCGGAAACTTGACTCTCCAAGACTTAAATTGGGTTGTGAACTTGTGACTATTGAAGTTGTCAGATGGAATAACAACATATACATTATATTTATTAGGTTTAAAGAGGATCCTTAATGACCTTATTTATTACAATGGTAGTTGGAATAGTGACCTATATTACAGTTCTGGTTGAAATAGTGTCCTATAAATTTCATTTAGTGGCCAAATAATGCCTATGAATATCAATAAGTGGCATAGGCATGACATAGGGTGACCTAGAACAATTTCAGTCGAATTGGACCGAAATAAACCGACATTCCACTGAAATCCGAGAAATCTGTGAACAATTTCCACCAAAATGGACCGAAATTTCAGCCGAAATCCTGGAAACTGATAATATACATGATTTTGAAATCGGTACCGCCACGAAACCGAATTTAGACCGATTCGGTCGAAATTCACCAAAAATTAAGGCCATGGTCTGTGGTATCTCCAGGGCTAACAGTGCCACGGTAGATCTTCCGAAATCCTCTGAAAGTCTGCTCAACGAAACTTGGACTGCAAAAGGATATGAAGCACAACACAAGTACGTCTCTACTTTCACAGAGCAATAGGCACATCAAGATCACCTGCCACCTCATGAATCTATAAGTTTCCCTCTTGAGAGGGTGCATACTTATCAAGGTGGGTGGTGGTCCAGGGGCAGTCACAGGAGGTGGTATAGGTATTAGAGGTAGTGGAGAAGGAGGTAGTGGAAGTGGTAGAGTTGTAGGAGGTGGAGGCATGTAGATCTCCTCATTAAAGTCAAATGGGGACAGTCTGTCACTTGTAAGAGAGAAATACATAATATACTCAAAGAATGTAACATTAGCACTGACAAAGTATTTCCACTGAAACGGAACAAAGTAATGGTACCCTTTCTGGGTACGAGAGTAGCCAACAAAGACACATTTGACAACTCTGGGGAAAGCTTGTCACGACCAGGCGTAAGATTGTGAACAAAGTCTACATATCCAAACACACTGGGTGTAAGGGAGAACAAATCCTTCTCGGGAAATGCAATCAAGAAAGGAACCTTTTCTCCCAAAACCAGAGGATGGCATACAGTTCACTAAGTAGCAGGCAACGAGAACCGCATCACCTCAATAAGAGTGAAGAGCAAGCCTCTGAATCAGAAGGATATTGGTCACATCAAGTAAATGATGATGTTTACGCTCGACAACACCATTCTGTTCAGATGTATAGGCACATGAGGTCTGGTGAAAATAGCCAAGAGACTTGAGAAACTCGGATAGCTGTAAAGTGTAAAACTCTAAGGCATTATCAGAACACAAATACTTGACAGTAGCAAAGAAAATATTCTTTATCTCATTAATAAACGAGAAAAATGATGTATGTGGTCATCAGGGACACAACTCGAACCACGTATATCTAAGTGAAGGAGCTCAAACAACTGATAACTGCTCCGACTTTAACGAGAAGGAAACGAAGAACGGTGATGCTTACCAAAGCTAACAAGCCTCGCACTGGAAGGAAGATCGTGTGGAGATTTATGAGAGGACACGACATAGCTTCTGCAGAGGAAGGTGGCCAACACGAAGGAGTCATAGGTACGGTGAGACTGGTCTAGTAGGGATAGTAGAGGCACCAACACGAGGAGGTTGGATCAGTCGATAGAGCTCATGCTGCTCACGACCACATCCAATCACCTTGCATGTGAATATGTCCGGTAACACAAGAGAAGAGAGGTCAAAAATAGCATGACAATGCAAATCCTTTGTAATCTGTCTAGTAGAAAGTAAATTCATCTGAAAATCAGGAGCATATACAACATTCTGCGGGCGTATGGATGCCTTCAAATGCATCTCGCCCTGTCCTGTGATGGGTAAGTGAACCTCATTTGCAATGACTACCCATCTACCATGAGGTATAGACCTATAAGACATGAACCAGGCTTAGTCTCCACACAGATGGTAAGAAGCACCAGAGTCCATGATCCACTCTATTATATATGCAATGCTGCAACTAGTAAAAGCGTACCTGAGGAGCTCGAAGCGCTAGGAAAAGCTACAGTATATGCAGATCTTACAATGCTAGTGCCAACCACTAGAGTCATGATCTCCTATACACGAGAGACAATGTCATCAAGGTATGGATCTACCTGAGGAGTTGTAGTATCTGAAGGCTTAATCTTCTCCGTCATGCGAGCAGATACGGGTAATCGATGTTTCTGATAGCATGTGTCCTCAGAATGTCATGGATGATGACAGTAGGTGCAAGAACCATGGCCTTAAATTTCGCAAATTTCGACCGAATTTCGACCGAAATTCGGTTTTGTAACGATACCAATATCGAAACCATGTATAATATCAGTTTCCATGATTTCAGCCGAATTTTCGATCCATTTCGGTGGAAACTATTCACAGATTTCTCATATTTCGGTGGAATTTCGGTTCATTTCCTCCATTTCGACTTAAACTGTTCTAGGTCACCATATGTCATGCCTAGGCCATATATTGATATTCATAGGCATTATTTGGCCACTAAATGAAATTAATAGGTCACTATTTCAACCACAACTGCAATATAGGTCCTTATTCCAACTACCATTGTAATAAATAAGGCCATTAAGGGTCCTCCTTAAGCCCAATAAATATAATGTATATGTTATCATTCCATCTGATAACTTCACTCGCCATAAGTTCACAACCCAATTTAAGTCTTGGAGAGTCAAGTTTCCGAATTCCAAGCAAGGTAAGTATTTTACCATATGTTTTCATAACACATCTTTTTTTAACATACTTCAAGATGCCACATATGTATTTTTTTTTCATCTTTGAATGCTAAGTTCAGAATCTTCATAGTTAAAATCTTTACATAACCATCTTGTTATCTTTTCCTAGGCCAACTTGGAAAGACAAATATGATTTTTACCATTTGACGGCTAACTTCATATAACCATCCTCGTATCTTTGCAATAAAAAATATTTATTTGTTATGAATCGCATGACTAACATGCTAACAAACAAATGGTATTCTAATTGTCTCTTGACCATTGGTGCAAATGCCAAGCATGTTGAATAAAAAGGCCAAACAGATATTAAGACCGTTACATCGGTCATTTACAAGGAAAGAATTATTCTTCCCACTAATACTTTGAACTATCTAATCAGCATAGAAATTCATATTAGCATGGGGAACCTTATCATTTAACCCGATGTCATAACAAATTATTACTAATTATCTAGCAGCCCAATGCATTTAGCCAGAATGAATCCATTCAACTAAGGTATAGCTCCATCCTTTCTACCAAGGAAGGAATCGGAAAGAGTACATGGATAAACCAAGGAATTCATAGTTTGGTTAAATCTCATCCCCATCCCAAATAAAAATGTAATACCAGTAACTTAATGGTTAGTATTAGTAAGCGTATATATATTGTGTGATTGATGTATCATGTAATCTTGTAACCTTGTATTATGACATTTAATATTTCAATTTTAAAATTATATACACATTCTGTTAAATAAAAGTAGTATCGTTCTTTTCTGACTTGGTAAAAAAAAACCAAATGCCAAAATTTAAGTTTATATACTGAAGTATGAAATTTCACTCTGGACGGTCATCGATATGGTGGCTGAAACCGTTATTTAAGTTAAGGCATTGATCATTATAACATCTTATTATAAGTAAAAAACTTGTATTTCCATCTCTATTGTTTAAACAACAATATAAATCTTAAATTTGAAAAAAAAAGTGGTTGCAGGTCATTTCCCTAATTTCTGGCCATTTCACTGAAATTCCACCGAAATTCTTTTTTCGGGCTTACTGAAACGAAACCGAAATCTGACATTTGAGGCCTTGGCAATAATCTCAAAAGGAAACATCACACCATCCATTGTGTGTTTACTAGGGATGAAAGTAGTGTGCATAGGTGCAAAAGTGGACCTCAAAAACCTAACAAAGCGAGTTCACAAGCACCTCTAGCACAATAATATAGATAGCATAGGATAAAACAATAGGTCAGAAATCAACAACCACTCGTACAACTTCCTTCTTAGGCAGAAGGAAGAAATCTGAGTATTTCAAGCACTCGAAACACCGGTACGCCAGTTACATCTTGTCGATGATCAACATCACATCCCACTCAACCACGTCCCAAAAAGACAAGGGAGTTGTCTTGACCAAGAGAACTATCCACATTCAAAATAAAATAGGTACACAAACATCTCAAAAAATAACTGATTTCACTAACTCAGATACCATGATCTCAAACATACTCAGCACATCTTTGTTAGCCCACCTCGCACCACCAAGGGGAGCCCTCTAATTAAGCACATGGAAGTGACCAAACACAAAAGCCCCAATAACAATCTCTAACAACTAACTATCTTTCCTCCCACTTCAAGTGCATCAATCAAGGTGTACCTTCACCTCGGTAGGTTAATGCACGAAAGAACCGAGTGCTAGAGTCACAATCCTTCAGGATGTCTCTACCCATGTCTTCATCAAGCAAGATCAAGTTGCAAAAGGCGGTATTCAGTATTCAGTCGGTAGGATCACCGATTATTGTTTAAACGGTATGCAGGAGTTTAAACTGAAATTAAATGGATTATATGGTTTTGCATTTTTTAATTAATAAAAAATTATTACATTTATATAATAAATAGAAAAACATAAATAAATTAATAAATAAATAAAATCACATATTTCACAATATAGATCAAATATTGTCAAATTCAAGGAATTTTTTATTCAGATGTCAAAATAGATGACATAAACAACTAGAATCCATAGTCAAATGTCAAAATAGACAACATAAACAATTGCAATTCATAGCCTGAATCCAAAAGATCATGGATAATGGTGATCCTTTGAAGAAAGTGGATCCATATTCCTAAAAGGTCGTTTAATGATGTTTAAAAAGCCGTTTAAGGCCGTTTATACGGCCCACCCGTTTATGGACCTGATTTTGATTAGTTGATACAATCAAGCACCGCATACGTTTAGACAGTCGTTTAGACCATTTTTTGCATCCTTGGACAAGATCATGTAATGCACCCCCCGAGCCAACTTCCCCTCTAGCAACTACAATTTATCCTAAACTTCTCCCCAACATAGGAATTCAACTCTGCCAAAAGATCAAGCAGGTCCTTCGACCAAAGACTATCATGTACCATTGCCATCAGTTATCCCGAAGAGGACATGGCATCCCTAAGCACCAAGAGTGAATCAAGAGAGACCTCTCAACACAACAAGGTAGCAATAAACCTGCATGCTCACCCCACCACAAAGTAAAGGCTACCTCCAAACAACACCAGCAAGCCCCTCCCATTAACGAAGCCGAAAACATCCTACAGAACTCCTTGACAAATGGCCCTCACATACAAAGGCCCCCCAGGTTGCATCACCAGCAAAACCAAGTCACAACTTCACCAACGTTGCCTCTATTGTTAAATCATTGCCCTTGCCAATCAACATGAAACCACCAAACAAACCCCTCCCTCCTCTAAACCTTATTGGTCGAGTACTCCAGTCTATGATAACATGCCTCGCCACAACCAATGCAAACCAACTCATTCTTGCGTGCCTTCTTCAAATGATTGTCGCATCTGTGTTGATAGCACCACTATGGATGCTTCTTCAAGTAAGAGCAAAGTTGCTTATGAGACCTCAAGGACTGCCAACCCCCAACTCTATCTTCCCATATAACCTCTAGTCTCCACCAAACCACGTTGAGCAGCTCTCGCGTGTTTGGCCACAACATGCCCAAAATTAACCTCGCGTTGAGCCACCTCTTCGTTGCCCCAGCACCACCATCAAAAATCTCGAGAGGCATTGTCTATGCCACCTCCTAGCCCGAATCGTCCCCACCTCCAGTCCCAAAACCATCTCAACCACTACCTCCAACTCTATCCCCTTTCCGGACATCAAAACCCTCACTAACCACCTCTGTCGAAGGCCTCTCCCAGCCCCTCTCTCCCATGCCACCTTCCCGAGAGGCTTCCAACCAAGGTTCAGGAAAGCGGTATGCGTATGCATTCGGACTGGTCACTGAATAGCGATTAAGCGGTATGCAGGGTCATATGTGGGGTATATGCGATTCTAGACGGTTTCCTATTTTTTATTTAAAAATTAGTGTATATATATACAAAAGTGACTACAAGTGAACTAAATTTATGTATAACTGGGGTCCAACAGAAGATAAGAAAAATGACTTTCAGATAAAGCTCAAAACAATCTTTATTAATCAAATACCAACACTTCAATTAGAAAAGTTAGCACAATTAATAATTGACAACAATCACCAAAATATGTAAGTATTCGAAAGAAACCCGAAATTTAATACAAATAACATTAGTAATGTACTAATTAAAATGGCATAAGAAAATATGAATGTTCAAATCATACAATAAAAAATATGGCACAAATAAAAAAACGTAGCATTAATCATACTATAACACACATTTCATACACACATTTCAAAACAATAACATGAAATAAGTGGCTTGAAAAATCACATAAAAAATCACATAGAAAATAATCACATTTAATCCAAAGCGGGTGCACAGAGGGCACATGCAGCCCGCATAAGCGCCATGGGCGCATAACTGACTGATTCATGAAAGCGGTGCGCTGAAGGTGCCGCGCACGCATATGTGGCCGCATAGGCCGCTTTCGTGAACACTGCTCCCAACCATAAAGGGACCACTGACAACACATACCATCGCTCCACCACCTTCACCCCACTCACCTCTATCTCTAACACCCTCTCTTACCATGTGCTCTCCCATCACCCTCTCGCTCCTTTCCCATCAATATCCTCCCACCTCTACAATTTCAAAGACTCTTTAGCCTTTGCTTTTACTCATACTTAGCTTTATTTCATCAAGGTCTAATGGTTGGTTTTCCTTCTTCAATGCCATATTGATTACATGCTTAGCCTACTTTTCTTGGTTCGAGCCATATTGGTCAAGTCTAGACGTAAAGGCCATGGGCCCTCGTTATGAGCTTTATGTGCACATATTTTCATATACTTTTGAAAGGATGTATCTTTAAATATTAAGGAAAGTTTATAAGAAAAAAGAAAATCAAACACTAGATCATCCAACCCCTCGCCAACCCCTTCAATATGAAACCCCCCATTATATCTACTCCCACCCAACTCTGTAACCCCATCTTGCATAACTCCAAGTGTAACTTCAACAGAATGCATACATCAACCCCTACTCCAAAATGGAAGAGGATCCTTTGTTGTACAACAGACTCTAATGTATAAGCAGCACATACAGAGTGTCAAAAAAAAAAAAAGCAGCACATACAAAGGGCCGCCAAAACGCGGATTTTGTGTGCACCACTCGATCATGATCGAACGGCTCTTCTTGTACAGCAAACTCTGATGTACAACAGAGGATCCTCTAACCTCCAAGATATATTGACCCAACAATCTTCACCTCTCCTCGATCAAGCCTCAAACATTCCAAGAGAGGATCAGTGTCCCCGCCACTTCCATGCCATTACAACTGCCTCACCCGCACCCCATGAACATTCCCTTCTCTCAAATCCCGCCACCTCCTACCTCCTACTCTTCATGGATCACATCCCTATCCCGTCGCCTCATCTCCCTCACTCCCTCCCTTCTCAATTCTCATCACCAACCAACCCTTTGGGCCGCTTCTCCAGCCACATATCATCATCTCCTCCCTATCCTGCCACCTTATCGCCCTCTCTCCATTCTTAGTTCTCAGCACCAGCCAACCTAACCCCTCTAGCCCACTCCTCCACCTGCATATTCCTACCTTTATCATCTCCCTTAACTACAGAAAAGGGAGAAAGTACTCAATGAAATATTCAGCCCAATAAAAAAAAGTGTATCAACATAAACAACAAGAAGAGAAGTACTGCACAGAAGTGATATGTGCTCATAGTTCACAGCATTTGAACTATCACAAAATTTAACAACAAAATGAACAAATATCCACAATTTATGTTACGGGAAGTGAGTTCCCACGGGAAAAAATATGAAAAGGAACAGATATGCTCACTGGCAGACCTGGTGAGATGACCAGATTTTGCTCCTTTTAGTCGCCGGATTATCGATCCTCCAATGTTCTTCGAAGGTTTTTCTAGAGAGTTTCCGTTGCCCTAAAAAATATATTCAACAAAGATTGAATTGGAAGATATATACTATACAGAAAATATGTCTAATACACAAAGAAGCTGCATCAATGCTCATATTGAATTGGAGTCATATTCTCACCTTGAAATTTAGACAATCCAATTGCTCTATAGATTCCACCTGAGTGGATCCAATGATTGGCCTTCCACTTGGAGCAAAATTCTTCACGAAGGGGTGATGCAAAAGCACAGCAGCCGTAGGTCGACATAATGGATCACGCTGCAAACACTGCCGCACAAAATCTTTCCCCTCTTCTGAAAGATGGTCAGGAATTGCTGGCAGATCCTTACTGTTACCAATCTTGAACATTGCAGCAATCTTTTCAAGAAAATAAACAGAAATGGATCAACAAAAACAGTAGATATCGACAGCCCAAGATCAACTTTTTACATGCACAAACATGACCCTATCCTAACAAAAGCACACCATATAACTTATCAACTTATCCGGGTGGCATTCGAAGTAGAAGAACCAGTAAATCAAGAAAATATAACATAGCTTAATTACATGGAACCAGCGTCCGCGTGAGAAAGACATACTAGCATTTTTGTGCTTTGCGGCGGCTTTGCCACCTTAGATGCCTCCAATGGAGTCGACAAAAACATCTGCTTTCAGTAAGTTAAGTGCAATCAAAAGTTCAACACCACAAGTGCAATAAAAAGCTCAACAACACCCCAACAAAACTCACAATTAAAGATGTGGAACTAAAGTACATAAAATATTCCACCGGCTCACAAGGTTCGAAGAGGCCGGATTCACAGAGATCTTGTTTCCTGATGTATCTGCCAGCAATGCTATCACCTCCCGGGCGATGGAACTGGATTAGCACAACCTACTAATACCATAGATAGCAGCCAATGACAACTGACCCAACATACTGACTCGCCTAAAAACTAGGAACACTTCTTCAGTGGGATCCCATGCTTTGCAGTAGGTGGTGATATATTTTTTATGATCATTGTTCAGCGGCAGACAGTGGGCTTCTTCTTTTTATGATCATTGTTCAGCGGCAGACCGTGGGCTTTCCAAAAATGGCATTATTTGCTACAATGAAAACTGGTGTCACCCAAACAAGAGTTCCCAAATTGACCATAAACAAACACCTTGAGAAGACTGACTTTTTTCAGGTTCAAAAAACACTCCTTTTTCATCCTCTACATTTGCAAAATACACATATATTGCCTATACTTCTGACTGCACTGAGGATTGCATGGATTTCACATAACCAAATTGTTTTTGAAACAAAATCTACATGGGCAAATTATATTTTAGCATAAGATGCATAACTACTGAAGGTTCCTCCATACAGGTTCTGCGGTCCCAGTAAATGTTCTCTCATATTTAGTTCCCGAAATTCCAGATTAACAGGATCACCAAGTATCTGAAATATTTCGCATGATAGACCACAATGGCCCTAGGAACATCTCCGCAGGCCCCTTACTCTTTTGTCTTCTCCTACCTAATGTAATCAGACCCTTATCCCCAATTAAAGGTCCCCCAAAGACCATTCATGTCAATGGTTCAGACAATAGTTTTTCACTATACGGCAATGGTTGACCCTGTCAAGAGGGAATCAGACAAGTTCCCTGGCAAGCAATTATGTAGAGCAAAAGGCGTGAGGGTTATAGAGGTTGAGATTATGACAAAGGTTGCATAAATGCCGTACATGTAATGTCTCGAACCTCGTTAACACAAGATGAGAACATGACCCATGTGACAGCTTGGTAGATTACAAAAGCATTGCTTTACTACACATTAAGACAAAGACCCCAGACCAACATATTAGTATGCAATAAATTTGCTAGAGACTATCGCTCCCCGAAAAACATTCACTAAGAAGATGCAATTCAACAAACAGATCACCGAGTATAATCAAATCAAATTCATACACAAAACAAAGTATAGTGACAACCCTAATATACCTAACAAAGATTAGAGATGTCCCAAAAAGTTTGTTGACCCAAAAAGAGCACCACTATAAGCCAAGGTATAAGATATCATGATATATCTTCGATATTATTGATGTAGTTTCTATCCACAAGGACTATGAAATTGGAAATTATAAAAGCTTCTTTCGGGGAGCTCATGGAAGAAGCCAAGAGTAGGGCCATAAATATCAGCATGTTCCCAAGAAGCTTCCAACCATCATTAAGTGAATCGATCCCCAATATAAACTGCGGAAGAACCAGAATAGTGAACAGAAAAGACGCAAGCCACCACTTCCAAACCTGGTGGAGGTCTGCCTCCTTCAAAAGGGGGCCAAAGCGAGTACGGGATGACACTCCACTCCATTTCCTAAAGAAAGAAAGAACAGTCCTCTCAATTATTGATTGCTCGCATCGGATTTCAGGATCGATGCACTACCTGATGGGGGGTCTTTTCACAATTTCCATGATCCGATTATCTCATTGTATATATCTGTGTCTTGTTTTATATCGCTCAAAATTGGAGAATTAGTGAAACTTTTCTCGGATAACAACCGAGATTACGGATATTGTGACAATCTATGTTGCATCATCGACATCACCCCTGTTGATTGATTTCGCTCCATGTTTTTGTGAGTGTAAAATCTTATAAGTTTTTTTATTATTTTTATCAATTTTGAAGGTGATTAATATATAATCTAGTTTAATCCATCTTTTAAATGTATGGTTGCAATGAATGATGTTCTTTATAATATATGTGTGTATGTGTATTTTGCAATATATTAGTTTGATTTACAATATAGCTCAACCTTTGGGTTATATATAGCATGTGATGTGATATAGATTATATAATGCTTAAATGCTAAATACACCTCATTTATGTTTATAAGTTGTTATATATGTTTCTTCATATTCCTCCGATATCTCTCAGCAGTCGGTACATACAACAATCAACATAGTATTATATACGTAACATGTGAGAAATTATGTGTACTGATGTGCTAAAAACACCCCCATCTTGCAAATAAAGGAGAGCATTTGTATGCTGCTTAATGTTGTAAGAACTAGGACAAAATTAATTTGCGAGGAAAATTCTTTTGGAGCCATTTCAAATATATCCATCGATATCCTCGATATATATATTGATATGTCCAATATATCCTTTTCAAAACTTTAGAAATGATGTCGATATCTTGAACTTTGTTGTATGCTCATCCGTCTACAAATTCACGATAATGTTACCAAATTGGTCGAAGTTGAACTGCCATTGGACCAAAGGCAAAGATGGAGATCACAACAACAAGTTTCTATGCTACATGAGACAAAGTATTTGTATTTAAGAAGTCAAGAAGTTTGGTATATGAAAGGAGACTCCCTTGTGAATACTCTTTGCAGGAAATGCTTCAAGTGGTGAACCAGAAGAGGACCGATAGTGAGAGCTTCGAGGAAACATCTAAAGAAAATGTTCATGAATGTTGGACATGGGCATGAGGACAAGAGTCTAAGAAAGTGTGGCAGTCTAGAAGAGGATTTCCAATTCAAATAAAAAGAGGGTGAATGAGGAAGAACAAGCAATAACCCTTGCCATGTTGAGGAGCATAGTAGCATACCATGTTGATAAAGACCTAGAAGCAGGTTTACGATGACAATGGAAGTGAAGCAAGGAAGAGAAACCAAAGGAAGAAGAAAAATACACCGTCCAGCATGAACAAATGGAACTTCCAAACATGTCCAAGCTGGGCTCTAGCAAGGCAATGGGAATAAAGTAAGGTTTTGTGTTCCTTCTCATGTCTACTCACCATAGCCATGGCATTTCTTACATATACAATTATAGTTTTCCTTTTTGAAGCATTTGCAATAGTATTTTTTTACTGTAGAGGACTAGATTTGAAGCAAGGGATTAAGATTGAGGCCATGCCTTGCTTAAGACCAGGACAGCTGGGACATTAAGAATTAGTATCTTCGGTAGCCTTCTCATCAATTAGGACATTATTAGCTTTAGTTCCATTTCTTCCCAACTCTTTATGACTCATTCCACGTCTGAATTCTCATTTATGTAGAGGATGCACCAAAATACAGAAAGACTGGAATAAAGGCAAAAAATCGAGATATTAATTGTGGTTGAATCTTAATATCATTCCAAAATTCATCATGATGAACATGAACTATGAGCTTTGTCTTTCTAAGAGGAGTCTAAAAGAACTGGAGGGGTTTTTATAGGGTAAAAACATCACATAGCACATAACTAGTTTTGGCATGTTATTTTTATAAACCTTCATTACACCCACATTCAAAGACTGAAAAATCAATGTCCTTTTTAATCATACCGCAAACAATCCACTCAAAGAAAAAGTATACAAGAAAATTATTGCAGAAGTCATAAACATAATAAAGGATGCAGAGCACATGGGTTTTGTTCATGAAGGTCGTGGGGGGTGTTGTCTATGGACGTTCTTGCTTGCAGCTTTGGTTGATCAAGTAGTGTGTCATGCTATTACAATGAAATATTCACTTGAAGACATTTCCATTCCTATCCACCAACACCCAGATAACATATATTTTTCATCGAAGGAGAAAGGGCAGATGCGAGAGGGATGGTTGCGGTTCTAGAGATTTTAGGTGATCTTTCTGGTCTGGTAATGAACAGGGAAAAATCTGCCTTCGTCTTGTTTGGTCTTACAGAAGAAGAGATATCTGATTTGTGGCACAACTCAAAGAATTTGCATGTGGCTCGATGTCATTTCTTTATCTGGATTACCCATTGTCCAACAGATGGATTCATTTGGCAGATTGTCTTCCTATTATCGAAAAGTTGGAGAAAAAACTCTCTTGCTCTAAGGCATCGTTCCCTCCAGATTGGGTCATCTTGTGCTCGTCAAAGTGATCCTAGTAATAACAGCTATTCTAGTGTTTTTCATGTCATCAAAGTTATTCTCAGTGGGATTAATCGATGGTTAGAAGTGGCGATTTGTCGACTGTTGGAAGTGATAATGCGACAATTCTTATGGAACTCCTCCAGGGGACATTCTGCAGGCATTCATCTTGCGGATTGAGACACCATCACACTGCCAACAGAGGAGGGCGGCTTGGGGAAACACTGTCTTGAGACAATGAACCACACTCTTGATGAAGTAGGTAGTGCGAATTTGGGGAAGCGCAAACTCGAGAGGACCTGGCATGTCGGCTGATCTGTGGTATATACAGAATCCGTGCCCAGCGCTCCCTGATCTCTCATCAATATCATCTCGCATCTGCATTTTGGAAGGGAATTTGTTCCGTACAGCCTCAACTTCCCATTCTAATGAGACCAGCATTGGGGGCCAGCTGCTCTTTTACACTTTGGATGGATGACCGAATGGATGGAGGGACCCACTCAGTGGTAGACACATTATTTTGCATTGGCAGCTGATTTTCTGAAAGTATGGACATACGGAACCTGGAAATTGCTTTTTACTTTTGCTTTCTCTTAGCAGAGACTTCTTGAGTGCATGGACTTCTAGGGACTCAGGACTCCATATGGTCCTTCAATGGGGAGGGATAGTTCACTATGGCGTGGAGGAGACTTTTATGGAAAGAGTACAACGTTCTTAGTCCGCCAAAGGATGCATTTTCTAATGAGATGATACAAGCAAGGTTAGAAAAAATGAAAGGCGAAATGAGGCATTTTCCTCGGAATCGAGGCGAGGCGTAGCCTCAACGCGGTCGAGGCGTAAGCCTCAGTTTATATAGAAAAATATGCATAAAAGTATAATTATATATATGGAAATGTAATTATATGTTCTTTGTCCACTATATAATAGTTAACACTATACAATATGATGAAATAATAGAGATAAGAACGCCAGAATAGAAGATAGAACAACACCATATCCTTTTCTTCAAATATTCATCCAATCAAAGAGGAACTCATTGTCTGTAAATGTTGTGAAAGAATTAAGCAATACATATCTATCTTAGAAATATTGTTGTAATTAAAAATACGATTAAATATACGTCAAGCGAATTTATATTATGTGTCTAAATGAAATATATGACTGTAGGAGAAACCGTGAACCATATCCATTTCGAGCAAATCTTTGAAATATAGTTGTAACAAAAAGTACGATTAAATATACATCGAAGAAATTTATGTTATGTCAAAAACAGTGTTGCAGGAGACAGTATTCGGTATTCAGTTGAAGGGGTGTCACTGAATAGAGAATAATCGGTATTCGAGCGACTATTCGGAATTATTCGATTTTGTATCTTTCTAATATAAAAATTATTTATAATACATAAATTCTTATATTTTTATGCATATACGGTCATTATTTAACATGAATCCAAGATAAAAGTACCAATCAATATAAAAGATATATAGAATTTGACATTTGTTGTCATACCATGGTAAAATGTAACCCATAGAAAATTGAAAATAAAAAAACCAAAAGTCAAACTCCAGTCGGCCTAATAGTCGGCCGACTATTGCCCGCCTGGAGGTCTGTTCAGTCCCCCCCCCGCACCGCACTGCACAGTCGGATCGACTATTCAGGATAGTCGGCCGACGTAGCAACACTGGTCAAAAATATAATATATGACAGCATGATAAATCATGGACCCTATCTATATTGTTTTGCTTGATATATTGCAAAGCTCATTAAATTTACAAGTATTGTTGGATTTGATATATATATATATGAATTCATTCATTAAAAGAGAAATAGTGAGAGTTTGTGAAATAGTTGGACACAATTAATAGTAAATAGGAAGTTATGGCCACGAAAGAAACATCAGATTTATGCATTTCTCGTATAATCATTATCCTAAAGAAGCAGGTATTTATAAGCTTCTTAAACTACCATGTACACCATTAAAATCATAAAAAAAATACCTCAAAAAAGTAAAAATGCCTCGTAAAACGCCTCGACTGCCTCGAAGCAGAACACCTCAAGGCTACGCCCCAACCTCCTGAGGCGCACGCCTCACTGGAATGGACTGAGGTGTACACCTTGAGGCTAAAAAGAACCGCCTCGCCTGAGGCGTACGCCGCGACTGCCTCGAGGCTAGTTTTTTCATACCATGGATACGAGACTGCAGTTTCATTTGGAGATGAGCATTCCTAAGCAGATCAAGGTATTCCTCTGATTATTGTGGTGCAAGAGACTACTGACCAAGGAGATACGGATGAGACTCTTCGCGGGTGACGAAGACATATGCTCCTTTTATGGTGTTGAGATGGAATAGATGGATCGCTTCTTCTCATGATCCTAAATGTCGATATCAAGGATGTTTTGCAAACCTCGAAAAGGGATACTCCATTGACATATAGCTAATATCAACAGAGATCGTGGAAATGGCTATAAAATTGATTTTCCAAAAAATTAATGTTTCTTAATATTATTTAATTAATAAATAAAACAGAAATACACACTTATTTGCTAAAATATAGGTTTAAAATGAGTTTTATACAAGTATTAACATCATAATCATCATAAGATGATAATATGCAGTATTATGTAAGGCATGTAATTAAAAGTTTAATCATGAAGAATGCATAAATAAGTTGAAATAATAAATAAAACTCATAATTCATATTTAGAAATATACAAAACTTACCACGTATGTATTTGACACTCGTTAAAACCAAGAGTATTAGGTTGGATCCGTCTGCCTTGTTTGTTTTTCATCATTGTATCTTATATCTTATGATTGAGTCTCTATATTTCATATAATTTGGAAATGTCAAATACTAGTACAGGGCTTGTAGTCCTTTAGATACTACATATGTTCATGGTCAACCTCATGTGTAAGGAAGCCAATCCGAGGATTGGCCTCAAATATCCACGATTTTCATGGCATCAAATCCAAGTGTTAACTAGATGATCAATATCGATATCGCCCATATTAATGGCATCCGCAAATGCTCATTGTGCAAAATGTGGTGAAATCGAGGGACATGCAACTTATATTGCCCATATCATGAAAAAATGTATTAATATTTTGAGTTTCGTTTTTTTTCATAAATCAGAGACATTTCGCCAATATATCAAAAATATCGGTGATATAAACATGTCATTCATATAATGGAAAAGATATATAGATCGTTGACTCGATCATAAGGACAAATCCCTGATATATCATCGATATTTAAGACAATGCATCTACTTCTTTTATGAAAGCACCCAGGACGTATAGTCAGAAATGGGAATCTCATGGGTGTGAGTGTCCGAAGTTTAGAGTTTTCAGTGATTTTCAGTCAACGCGAGATTCAAATCCAAACTCTGCAGCGTGTACATATTTGGCCCATTGGTAGTGCTTTCTTCTCAAGTCCTAGTTTTGCGGTAAATCTTGTAGTTAAATATACTTACAAGGCAATTACCTCTGCATGTGTCCCCATTTTTACTCAAAAAATAAAGGATGAAAAGGCACATGAAGCAATAAAAGAAAGGAAGAAAAACAAGGATCAGAAATAAAAAAATCTAAGCATGAAATTGCAGGTTTTAGTAAAAAAAAGTTTAATGCGTGCTCTTTTGCAAAGTCAAAGAGAAGGGCAAGAGAGCATATTGAACAACTTTATAAGAGTGTTAACATAGATATAAAGAATGAAGCAATATTGTAAAGAGAGTGGTAGTTTTAAAAACATCTAAGTCAAAAGCCGATCTGAAAATATGACTTGCACTTGCAACGTTGAGGAAATAGTGCAATATGCATTGCACACAATTAATGATTTTTCTTATTCTTCAATTGCATTGCTTTAACTGAATGCACTCGCATAACAATGGAACCACACTAATCTAAAAGTAGTCATTTAGGTTCCATCTTTCGCCAATTAGTCCATGTGTTTCCATTCAAAAATGAGGGAGTAAGGTCATAATGGCCCGTACTCAAGTTGTCCATATGTCGATCCCCTAAAAAAGATACGACTTGGAATTGGGGAGAAAACAATTACATATACGCATTGTAAGAAATTTGCTGGCATGTCCGCTCAATACAAATTGCAGAAAATTCACAAGAATGGTACAGACAACTCACGCCTTCATATTGGCTCCAAGGGGGCTTTGAAGTTGCCATCTCTAAAACAGTGCATCCAAGGCTCCATATGTCAACAGCAAGATTGTAACCATTTGTGTTCTTTATTACCTGTGACATTACAATAAATACGAAGTTATTCAAATTCACCGTGCTAGTCAATAGTGAGTTATCATCAAAAACCTACCTCAGGGGCCATCCAATATGGACTTCCTCTGAAAGATAGTGGGCAAGACTGACCAGTAATCTGAAGATATATATAGAAATCTACTAAGTCAGTGCCCAAGAATAAAATATAAAGTTGTTTCTATACATAGTTGTGTATAATGCGAGGCACAATGGGACAAATCAACCCACAATCCATTTCAATGCTTACAATAATACCAAGAACCGGGAAAAGCCTATCCATGTGCAAGTACAAGCTATGTGAAGATGGCAGTTGGACTATATCCTCAAAATATTTGATCACCAGGATTAGATGAGGGGACCAAAGAATTTTTCTCAAAATATGAGAATACTACAGCAAAAAATTTAAAAGCAAAACCAATTGACACCAAAAGGCCAAAATATAGCATAATTTGTGAGGACAGGAAAGCGTCCCTTCTCTAAAGGAGAAGAGTCGCCTGAACCTCGGATATTTATACTCATTAAAAAAACCCATGGTACATGGGGTATTTTAGGCACACATCATTATTAACAAACTTAATTCTAAAAGCTATAGCCTCTTCAAAGAAACACTAGAGAGGTTTTAAACTAAACATTGATTACAAATAGGACCCCGTGAGGATTTAATTACTTGGTTAAATCGTTTTATTAACACTTAACGGTTATATAGTAGAAATACTGAGAATGTTACTGACGGTTACATGTCTTAAAAAACAACCAAGAAAGCACACTGATATCTGTACATTCTTGCATTATAATATCCCAATCCAAGATTTTTTTATGAAAGCCAAAGGATGACCATTTGAGGTTAATGGTTAGCATAATTCGTATTTTACCAACAAAAAGATATGGACAATTTGAACTCCCTTGTCCAACCGAGGAACTCCAATATCACACCACAAACTGAAAAACAATTTAAACATAATAACTATCAGATCTAACACCACCTCATAACTTATAAGGCAATCAAATCGCAGTGAAAGATCCAGGCTGTTTGGATCTTCATAAAAACTGTCCCATCATCGCATCCCTTCCATTATCTTTGAAGAAGCACCAAAAAACATTTATCGTATTTGAATCAAACAAGATATATTAAGCATGCCACATACCATCCTCGATAAGCCACACTTAAAGAAAGATGTTCTACGGCATTCAGTTTCAGGACTCGTATTCCGGTGCCCACTGCAACATGTAAACCTTGCTGACCAGACGTCCCACATTGAAAGCTAGATAAGGATCTTGACCTTAATAATGGACATAACATTACAGACGTGTCCAGAGTTGCAGAAGCGCAATGCCTGCCAAGAGGCCTGACATGCTATAAACATCGTACGAGTTGATAAAACAGTGAAGGCCCTCCCCACCTATGCCCAACAATCCCCAAATGGATTCAGATATTCTTCCTGACTTTAGAAAATGGGGAACGGGAGAATCAAAACAGTAACCAGGAATGTGTTCGGCCAAACCGCACATGTAGCTGCATTTTCCCATGTGGTAGGTGGGCCGAACCACGTTCTCCAAGCAGGGAACTATGCAGTCCTGGACTACTGGCCACATATTCAATCAACTTAGTCGCATTTTCAGACATGTACACCGCATATTTAATTAGCGTTCTAGAAACTATTTCGATATATAGAGTAGACTTTAACATTTACTTGTTTTCAGAACTTTGAATTTTAATTTGTATTTTTTCTAACTCGTATTAAAGAGAGTAAAATATATATAGCCGACCTTACTAATAGTGGGAGAAGGATTTGCCATTTATTTACATATTAAAGAGAGTAGTGCTAACATTTAAATCAATTTTATATGATTTTAGTATCAAAAAATGTTAAAAATAGGGATGTGTACCATCAATTTTATTAGACTCGTGGAAATTTCTGCTCAAGCTAGGAATGTAAAAAGGAATTACCAATTAATTGAAATTACTAGATGTAAAACGAACAAAACGGCATTTCTCCCCCACATACCACATACTCATTGTGTGATGGTCTGTCAAAACGAATCCACATAATGTATCTATAAACACTGGGCCAAACACTAAGCTTGCAAGGGACATGATAAAAATTTAGATTAGCAACAATTGCCTTTCTTGGCAGCATGAACATTAAAAAAATTGATCATATCGAAGTCCGAATTGCAGTTGCATGACTTCTTAAACGACTGCCACCACCTGCCAACAAGGAGGTCTCAAAGCCCTCTATAAAAAAGATCACAAATCACTATGGCCTCAAAGAACCTCCAAGCTCCAACGTCGTTTAGAGCCATCACAATCAACTCCGTCGAGATATCCCTAACAATGCATAGTGGAGGGAGGTTTAACCTCGCAATTCACAAAAACACGGAAACTACGAATCAAATTCGACTAATATAAGGCTCAACATGAGAACAAAAATGCAATCGCATAACATTTTTTATTACAACGTGTAACCACGTGAATATGGAAACTATTTTAGTGCCATTTTGCGAAAAACAAGATAGGAATGTACATTTTTGAAGCGTGTAGTCACTAAAGAAAGAAACCTACAGAATCAAGTCTGAACCGACGACGCTAGCATTAACAGGCACGATGATGAATCATGATCCTCCGACGAACTTGAGAGACGATTCTCTCCACTAGTCGCCGGTACCAAAAATGATCTAAATAGATCACTTTTCTCCAGATTTAATCTCGTGAAATAAACTTTACTTCTCAAGCGCTAAGTACATAGGCAGATCCACTCGCAATTGGGCGTGCAAATAGAGATAAGGTGTGGTGGATGGCCAAAGGGTGGAGGAAGAAGAATTATAGGGGCAACTACTTTGAGAATGAAAGGGAGATTGATCCCTCTCGCCTCTTGATATCGAAACTAGAAATTTTGAAATTGAATGCATTAGAAAGGAGTTCAAACCTCCCTTTCATAAAAGTCATAGATTGACAATCATAGGAGATAATAGTGGGGATTTTTCTCCACAAAAATCAATTCATTATTTAATTTCATATTTGCACTTGGTCTACGTTAATTGTGGAATTAAATGTCTTGATAATTACCCATAATCAATTTGATAATTCTAGAAATATGTATTGAGATAATGCACTAGTTATCTCATGATAATTCTTTAATTATCACCTGAGATAATTAACAAAGTATCTCGTGATAATTCTTGAAATATGTTATGAGGAAAATTTCCAATTATTTCCTTGAGTCAATTAGCAAATATACAAATGCAAATACAAATCATGAATCATATTCATTAGTCCAAAATAAATGCAAATACAATTTACATTTTTTTAATGATGAATCTGAATCTAATCTACATCAGTATTAATTATTATGCCAATCAAATGCATAAAAGTCCCAATAATAAATATGAATCATCCATTTATATCTACATTAATTAGATGCCAATGATGTGAATCATATTCCCATAGTCGCACATAATAAATTAACGATAATAACAATTATTATCCAATTATCTATTTCTCATCGTAGGCCTCCTCCAATTAGGACTCTTGCACTACATTCACAAATATTGAGAGATAATATCAAAAAGATTGTATAGACCACGTATGATGACTTGATATTTAGAATTATATCTATTTTCAATATCCACATCACTTTGAGTTATATGAATTAATCATATGTTGAACCAATTTCTTTAATCGACTCCAAACACTTCAAGTCAATTTCCAACTCATTGGATCTAAAAATATGGTCATATATAAATTGATATTTAAGTTAAATAATTCCCATTCATTTGAACTCTAAGTGTAGTCAATAAAATCTATTCGATTTCCTCATTCTCTCAAAACAAAAGCATCATGATATACAATCTATTACGATCATATCGACCTCGAGCATTCCCAATACTCATGCATCCTATATATTGAAAGACTATGAATAACCCATTTTTAAAAAAAAAAGAGAATAAGCAAAAATTGAATCTCACAGCTGGTTGCCTCCTTTAAAGGTTTATCAATAGATTTCTCAATCGATTATTAGGTGATAATATTAATCATGTACTTTTCAAAAACATATTTCAATATTCGAAACTTCTTATCGTGTTTCATAAATAAGATGGTTTTTTTCAAAGAAAAAACGGCACCCATTGTGTAGGTGTGTGGCCAAAAACTTCAACATTTATCACCAAAGTATTACAAGTCCATTGCATGTACAGTATACTTCAAAATTAGAATTATGAGTTCCAAATCTCATTAAGCGTCGCAGCATGTGCCACTAAATTTTTGCTGAAGAAAAAATCATGTCGAAACATCGTCGCATTTTTAGCCAACCACAATGCCCAGATCACTTCCATGCACCCCGATCTCTCCTTCTCTGTGTCATTCCAGTCCACCCCAATGAAGCTCCAAAACCTGGAAACATTGTCGGTACACAATGCCCGATTTCCAAAAAGGTTCTAGGCCACCATGGAGCTCCCACAACCGGAGAAAAGATGATCGGCATCCTCAACATCCACCAAGCACCGTGGGCACGTCGGGTCAGCCGCATGAATGAATCATGCAAATATGTCCTTAGTCAGCAATCTTCCTCTCCTAAATAGCCAAAGGAATGCCTTCACGTGAGTTTGAGCCCAATATCTAGATGGAATTTGTTGTCACCCCGATATCAATGATTCAGCGGAATTCGTTGTCCTTAGTCAGCTATCTTCATAAACAAGATGATCATATTGAATGAATCGTGCAAACCTATCCTTAATCAGCAATATTCATAAACAAGACGATCATCGATGGAATTCGTTGTGACCCCAATGTCTCATTAGTAAGTTAATATGTTCTGACTCAGAAAGTTGAACATGTATAATTCCTTTGAAAGATCATATATCTCATATTTGTTTGTATGCACGCCATCTCGTCGATATATATATATATGTATGTATGTATGTATATCTTCTTAGGCCATCAACTCTGTCAAATGTACATACTCAGTTATACGGATGTATATTTGTTTCTGATCAAAGGATGTGTGCATATTCGTGACAATAAATGATACAGGTATTTAGTATCTCGATACCATCAAGTTACATATTTAACGTGACTCGTCCAATACCCCATAATTGTTATTCTTGTGCAAAGGATATGCGTCAAGAATGTCAGTCATATACCAGTCTTATAGAAGATCACCATCTCTCAAACCGAAGATCCTTCTCGAATATCACTTGGTGATTCCAATTGCGTCGTCGATCTAACTCATCATATCATTAATTTATTAACCATGCATCAACATTTATGATCTAACTCTTTATATAGACAGTTGTGTGATATCCAGATTGTCATGTTACATAACACTATTTCTATTGAAGGACATTAACAATGCAAACTTAATTACGTTTTGTCTCAAAAAAGATGACATAAAAAAACGGCGAACCTTCTCCCACTATAACTAGGGTCGGCTACAAGGATTCTTGCTCAAATCCATGTTGAAAGATTTGAATATTTTTTACGTTGGCTGTCGACTACCTAACGCAACCCCCACAAGGGGATTTGAACTCTGGTCTTTTGTGTGATAGGCACATTGCACTACCAGCAGAACATTTAAGTAGTACTAAAAATGAAATGATATAATTCGCAAAAAAATGTATTGTATAATGGATCGCCATAGGTTCACATGTCCAACACATAATTACTTGGCTCCATAATCAATCAACCAGCAGCATTACCGCTACATCGCCAGGTACCCAAGTGATGACTACATGTAAATCTTTGAAATGATTAATTGGGACATGTCCAATCTCTCCCTCCATCTACCTCAGAGTCAATCTTCAAGCAATCAATCGTATTTCCTCTAATTCCATTTATTTCTAACAAAAAGAAGGAACTTTTAATTGTTTCAACAAGCATTAGCCATGTCTACAGGAAGCATTGTCCTCATTCAATTTCAGCTTTCAATTCAGCATTCCTTACCACTACCATGCGTATAGTACACCCATAACCACCCTCCACATAATAGGAGGGCTTATCTTCCAACCAGTTAAACCTTGCTATCTCAACCAAGTATCCAACTCATACCTTGGTTGATTTATCCTCGACATTTAAAGCGGTCGACAACAAGCACGTGAAACAATCGAAGTCTAGAGGCCAACAAAGGTGTAGTAAAAGACCTGGTAGGTTACATCTTCAATGAATGACAACCAACTCTTTATTGTTGCATCATATGGTATCCAAACGACCACTACCTGTGAATTGTTTAAGATGACCTACCAAGACTCGTCCAATCTTTTCTTTCATCTACCTCAATATCAATCTTCAAGCGATCAATCACATTCTTATTCTATTCATGGCTACAAACAGAAGAAACACAAATTGGTTTGAGCATCTGTGAGCTGTCCACCTAATGCATTGTATTCATTCAACTCCAACTTTCAAGTCCTTCCCCGCCAACTTTCATATAGTACATGCACCCTCCACATGGTAGGAGTGCTCGTCTTCCAACCAGCGAAACCCTTGACAATGTTAAAGAGTCATCTTAACTTCTTCCAAGTAACATAAATGCATGTAGTCAATTTGACTCGAACTGCATTAAAATGAATTCCTCCATTTGCCTCTTACAAAAATGCAAACCAAATGAGGTTTATTCTTGAACTTTATAGATGTGCCAAATATATAAATGTTCTCCTCTGGGAAACAGAAGTCATTAACTAATTGTGGATCATATTATTGCCTTCTCATACCAATAGACCATAATGCAAACCAATAATTGATGTAACCAGATCCCACCATCCTAAGTTACAGCATTAGCCGGTCGAGGATCGAAGAGAAGAGAGTGCAAAAGAAAAGGTCCACATGTTAGGAAGAAATTCCTATTTAAAATTTTTTGTTGGCAATATCAAACTTTCTCAGATAGATTTCCTGGGTGACCACCTACCAAGACTGAGAACCCACCACTTCCTCAAGAAATATACCGGCCTTTCCAAAACTATAGTGTTTTAGAAAAACCCCCGATATATAAGAGGTCTAACTAGTGCATTTTGGAAGGAATTGCAAGAATATCAAAACTTCAACAAAAAATTCCAAGCACTGAAAAAGACATGGAATCCCAAAAAAGACAAATTTTGCAGTAATGAGCCAAGACAAAAGAGGCACCCGAGGTGCCCTAGTACACACTGGAAGCTTTTAAAATAATGTGGAAGGAGGTCAAGACCTCAAGGCTCATACGGGACTAAGAGTTTTCGTTGTCTTTGCGAGATGATCGTGTATTTTTAAACATGATCAATGATAGTGAACAACTTTCAAAACTATATAATAATCAGTGGGGGTGACCACAAAAGTCACCGATGAGGTTGTCCCCCCATTGGAACCCATCCCCCCCCCCCAACCCAAAAAGCGAGCGGGTACACTTTTCCGCCGAGCAAGACAATTATATAAATCAGTTTGTCGAGAGAATAGTCGCCCAAAATCTCTGGAACATCAATCTACGACTCAGATCTTTCCTCTTTCTGACCTCAATAAATGCAAAATCGTGCTCATTAGAGTTTCTCACATGAATCTATGATTCTCGATAATATATTTTGTGTATAATGCGGTAAGTAAATCACAAAGCTGCAACAAGACATTCTAATCAAAACATAAAACAGATCAAGAAGTACCTACACTAAAGAGCATCAAAAGCACCTTACAGGCTTACAGCATTATGTTTCTCAGTACAATGAAAACTAATCACTCTAGTCAAGTATAATATCACAAGGAAACCATAATAAGATTCTCGTTAATCTATCTTATGTATAGTATGGTAACTCACAGAGCTGCAACAAGACATTCTAATCAAAACATAAACAGATCAAGAAGTACCTACACTACTCAAGAGTCAAGAATCAAGAGCATCAAAAGCGCCTTACAATGTTATGTTTCTCAGTTCAATGAAAACGAATCACTCTATTCAAGTATAATATCACAAGGAAGCTACAATATGACATTGAAAAAAAAAATCAATTGACAAAACAAAGGAATTTGCAGCAAGACTATTGCCCTAGAACATAAAAGTTCCACGTACATGTTTCGCCATTCCAAAATCTGCCAACTTAATACATCCATTTGGATCCACAAGGATATTTGCGCCCTTGATATCCCTGAATGGGCAACATATGTCTTATTAAGACAAGAAAATAAACATGTAAAAGAAGACTACACAGATACACTGAGCATGTCCTAATAAAAAAGATTGCCAAATAACCTGTGGATGGTATTCTTAGCATGCAAATATGCAAGGCCAGAGAGTATTTGATAGGTATAGTTACGGATTGCAAGCTCGCCAAAACGCCCATACTCTTGAAGGAGTTTATGGATGGACCCACCAGAAACATACTCCAAATAGATATATAATTTATCATCCACCTGTTCCAAGAATAAGTGCTTGATTGAACAGGAATGTTCGGATAAAATCCAAGAATTGTAAAGACAGTAAATAAAACCAATATATTGCCAAAAAAATGAAATTAAATATACCGTCTCATATCCATAATACTGCACAATATTCGGGTGGCGCAAACCACTTAATAAAGCTATTTCCTGCCAAAAAAATGTTAAGAAATCAAAGATAAAAAGATAATGAATGCGCAACATGTAAGAAATGCAAAGTTTGACTCGCACTTGCCCCAGCTGCCTAGCACTTTCTTTTGATTTGGCATCATCAGAGAACAAAGTAACTTCCTTCACTGCACACATTTCACCAGTCTCACTGAAAACGAGAACCATTGTTAAAAAGAATATAAAATGGATAGTTGTTAGTGACAGTTCTAAGCAATAAAGTTAACATTGCATGCACAAGGAGAGATTTTGCCGTCAAAATTTGCTCTGAGTCACCAGATATGTGTATGCCAGGGACACCAATAAAGACAGGTGCAACAAAACCAAACACATTAGGTATTTGATTGCCAAATGATCAAATGCAAATATCTAATCAGTGAAGAAAACATCACATACAAATCGGCAACTGGTGGGTTTTACTTTTGGGGGAGACCCTCAAATGAGCATAAGGAGAGAAGTGTAAATCATAGCTGTAAAAAATAGACCTAATGCTGAATATCAGTAAAACAAGTAACAGCGCATCTTTGAACAATTTTACAATTTATGTAATGATAATAACTATGGAAGTAAATTTCAAATTTAGCATGTCTTCAAATCAAGACAAAAGATAAGCATCTATCAGAATTAATTACTACTTCAATGGCATGCCTGCCCGTGCTTAATGAAATTTTTCACTTAAAAAGCATCTCTAATGCGATCTTCTTCTGTGTCTCGATCAATAAATATAGACAACATATCTCTTTGATGAGAAATGAGAAATTTCTATATTATATTTGCGTGGCACCCATTAGCAAGGTTTGAGATATCAAAACCATAACAGTTGGTATCAGGAGAGAGATGTCAATATATATTGCAGAATTACTGGAAATCTCAGAAATAGCTCAAAAAGGTGATTTTCTCATAAATTAGTATCAGCCTAGTTCTTAATAACATGCAAATACATCCTTATGGGCAAGAATGGGTGTATTTAGCACAATAATGTGCACTATATCACGCATACTGCACACATAATACCATGTGGAATGCTAACTGCTGAGAGACATCGGAAAGCAAATAATGATATTCGTCTAATAATATTAAGATTACATCTTTCATAATAAACAAATAGCCACACATTCTAAAAAAAAAGGTTTGAAAGGAATGTAATATGTATTCAAATTAATAACAAAGCAAAATCTTACTTAAAGACTGTTAACATACCTTAAATCTAGACCATATGTCCCCCGGCACACCATACCCTACCAATGTGGGGCTCTCGTTGCCATGTTGGTGAGCTGGTAGGGGCCAAGGTGCCCCCCCCCCCCCCCCTGGGGGTTGCAAGGGGCAGCGATTACCCCATCCCAAAACAAATTTTTCATATGGATTATTGGATCCATCTGCATCCAGATCTTTTTGTACGGGGTCACTCATGTCCATTACATATTCTAATAATAAGTGCTCAAAATAAATCTCACATCTCATGTTATATAGAATGACATAGGTCTGGGAACCTTGTGATTATGATGATGTAGGCACCTATCTTTAAGGTCGGGATGCTCGATCAGAAGGAAATTTGATATCTAAGATTATATTCTACACTGTTAAGAGAAATCGTAGGTTATCTAGAGTAAATATGAATACATTCGTTAAAAAATCAAACATCCCCATAAGATCTCAATAAAAATAAGAAATCATAGTCTCACTCGGGGAAACACTTGTGAACAAGTAATACAGCAGTAATATATGCAAACCCCTTAAAAAATCCACATCATAAAGCATTTAAATTAGTGAAAACCACCTTAGGAAAGTCAACCAAAAAGAAGTTGTATGTAACGGCACGGTGTGGTGAGATAAAGAACTGATATCGGCCGAAATTCAAGAAATGTACATTCAAATTTTCAAACTTTGACTGATATATCAGTAATATCTTGCGAGATATCGATCGATATCCAGAAAAATGACATATAGGATAGTATCGATTCAAAGTAATATGCAATACCGATATATCATGGACATAACAACAATATACCATGATATTTGATGCCATGCCCATTAGGTAGCAGCTTGATGATCCCCCATGTTCACATCTAGAGGTCCATAAACATGCAATAATCTACCACCAGCCCACGCATGCAAAGACCCCATCATCACTAAAAAAAGTTTTGCTCCTGTTAGACTCCTACGTTGTAGAGGAGCATTGAAAAGTCCATTCCACTCGAGGCTCTTACCTGACTCCAGCAAGGTGGCAGTCACGCTAATAGTAGCATACTGGAAGGCTAAAACCCCTATGCCACTGTGGCAGCACCTTAACATGCACCATAGTGCATATATGTGCACAATGGAGCAATGCACACTCTCAGCCAACACATGCAGCTCTTGCACCACTGTATGTTTTAGGATTTATTAGAGATTTTTGACCTATGTATAATGTACCCAATAAGGTAGTGATTGTAGCTTCAGCTCTCCAAGTTGGTGTCATGTGTGTGTGGAAGTGACCATCTAAGGACATTGCGTATGAAGAGAGGTACATGTTTATGGTACCACAAGATCATAGGACGGTCGTGTTTTTTGGTGATTATGGACATAATGCTGATGGTGGAGTAGAAACACGAGAAAACAAATAGCAACATTGTCAAGAAACCAATCGTGATTTTTTTTCAAAAAACAATAGGAAGGTCATTTATCGTGGGATTCCATCAAGTTTTATTCAGAATTAAAAAATACGAAAACACACCTTCCATGTACCTCCCCAGGATGCATGCAGCACTTTTGCAACAATGCATGACATGTTCATCATTATACCTCCCCATGTTGAAGATCACAAGTTTCTCTCACTTCAAAATGACCCATAAAACAGCTAGCGACCAATTTCTGTCATGATGCTATCTCTACACGCAACCTACCCCGTCCACATTCCCTAAAGTTCATCAAAAAGCTCTATGTCATCATTGGAAAGATCAATGGTATTTCCATTGCATCCCCAACCTTCATCACATGCAGACATGTTAAGAAGAGATGATCAACATTGCCTTTCTCAAACCCACAAATTGGACACCCCCTACCCAGGCATGTTCCCACCTATGCCTGACTCGTAGGGTAAACCAACCAACACCTCCTAACCAGTCATGTGTATACCTTCATATTAAGGTGTTCTTTGACCCACCAAAATAATGTAGATGAAAAACAAAGGGGGCAGTGGATGAGTAAAGGAGAAAGAGAGCTTAGGAAGAAGGTGGTGAGTGAAAAGGAAGTTTGAGAATGTAGTGAGAGGGAGATAGCAACACAAAGAAATGAAGGAGAATATAAAGAGGATGGAGAGAGAGATGGATGATTGAAAGAAGGATATGAAGAAGAGATGGTAGAGCTAGAAGGAGAAAGAGATACGAAGTTCCAAGGAGGGAGAAGGAGAAATGAGAAATAGATAGGAGGGAAGAGGGTAAGATGTAAGATAAGGATGAGAGAGGGAAGAGATAAGAGAGGAGGAGTTGGAAGGGAAAGATATAGAGGAGAGATATTTATTGTGAAGAAGGAGGGATAGGAGTTCTGAAGAAAATGGAGGATGAGGGAGGAAGAGGGGATGAGATGGAATGGAAAGATGGAGTACAGGAAGAGAGATGACGGGAAGAGAGGCGGAGGAGAAAGAACTTTCATTCACTCGAAACATTTTCTTTCTTGCTGTTCCATTCCATTAGCCAAAGGTCCTATTTATAGATTTTTTTTTAAGCCAGACCCAAGTTATAGATGGACTATACAACTAGAAAGTACAACAATATTCTAGAACTTTCTACACCTATGGAGAAAAGGAGAAGAAAGAAGACTTTCCTATACCTAGAGGAGGAAAAGAATTTTAGATCCTTGTCTCCTCTAAAAATAAAAAATATGATAACAACAAAACCCATTTACATCTAACATTTTGCAAACTAGTCCAAATATATCTTCTAATAATAAGTGAATTTGAACATTAATGTGCGGCATCACAAAACCGCCGACCGTCCAACATGAAGTCCAGCTCCACTGACTTTGAGTTCACAATCACTCCTTATAGGTCAATGAGACAGCAAACACGCCTTCCCCGAGCATGTGCTCCGCCTAGTATTGACTTCCGTGGGAAACCATATGTCTCTTAACTTGTCGTGCAACCTTCAAGTTGGCATCTCAAGGCAAAGTTCGGCTCTGGTAACTCTAAGCATGTGTTCAACTCCTCGTAGGCAAAGGAGAGGAGAAATTCTCCTTCCTCCACTAATTTCAATATGTATATCACTCAAGAGGAGGAGGCTTTTTTGAAGCAGCTTTGTATACGCAGAGAGGGGTCCTACTCGTACTGTAAATTGGTCAGTCATTGGTGGACGGAAAGTAGCAGCAGGTGGACGGGGCCTCTCTTATTAAGAGGATGGAGAAGAAACTAGCGAGTTGGTGTGCGGTTTGTCTTTCAAGAGGTAGCCGCCAAGTCTTAATAAAGGTGGTCCTCTCGGCTATACACGTTTTCTATTTCTTTACTTGCACTCTGCTTGTTGGGGTGAAGGTGAAGTTGGAGGCATTGATGAGGAGGTTTTTTTGGGTCCACCTTTAGAGAATCTCAGGGGTTGCCTGTGGTGGGGGGGAAGACGATGTTGCTTGGGGAATTGGATGGTGGGTTGGGGATCCGAAGTTAAGAGGTGATGAACGATGCTCTTTTTGGGAAGTGAGTAATCAAAATCTGGGGAGGAGGATCCGATTACCTTTGTATAATGATGCGGTCTATTTATGGGCCTTCTTGAGATCTTTCTTCTCATGTTACTGCCATCCCTAGGCCTTCCAGCTTTTAAAAGGGAATTTGCTCGATGCTTCATCGATTGATCCCACGCTACGATCAACTCTTGGTGATAGTCGTGGCTTTCGATTCTGGACCGATGATTGGAATAGTAAGGGGATGTTGCACGCACATTTCCCCTCATTTATTCACTCTGGTGGCTTCTGCTAGGACCTCCATGAGGCAGTGCTAGAAAACCAAGGGTTGGCTAACTTGGTTTTGCGTTAAGCTTTTTGACCAACGACTTGCAGAGTTTTTACGCCATTTGGAGGTATTGCCAATGTGCGAGAGTTTTTAGGACTTTATGGGTCATTGGTCTTGGGTTGATGGGCATTCCACGATTCGAAAGGCTTTACAAGGCCTTCCATTTGATGATGGCCTTTGATCTGGCGAGCGCTTCAGACTTGTTTACCAACATCTGGAGGTGGAAGGTCCCTCAACGCACGAGGATCTTTATTTAATTGCTTACTAAGGATTGCATATTGACTGCTAAGCGACGAGCCAGATTCCTTGGAGTTGATGGCATGTGCCAACGATGTCTGGCAATTGTTGAAGATGTAAAGCACCCCTTTTTTTGGTTGTCCAGTTACAAGGGAGGTATGGGCGACATCACAAGTGGTGTTGGATTACACTGTTGATTCGGTTGAGTTCCGAGACTCGGTGGATGGGTTGAGGAATTGGAGCTGATACACTAAGGTTTGGGCAATTGTTATTTTGTGGTCCATATGGCTTGCGCGAAAGGGGGCATCTATTGTGGAAGAGATAATGTACATGGAAAACATTTTTTAGAGGAAAAGATGGTGAGATCCCGAGTTGGGATTCTCCACGAAATCATTACATTAAGAGCTTATAGAGTACATTACCGGGTAAGCCAAAAACGGAAAAGAGAGTAACAATGTGATAGTACATTTTTCGGGTAAAAATTCTGACCCTAAAGATGAGGTCTTTCCTTCCACCCAAATTGCCCAGAGAACAACGAATGGCAAAGAGACGTCATCCGTGGAGTTGCAACCAACGATCCTCAGAGAATGCCAGAATTCGTCAACTCCTGCAGCTGACAACCAGGGCAAATGGATCTCCCTCCAGACCTGGACCGAGCTCAGACAAGTGAAAAATAGATGCTCCGCATCTCCCACCTGCTCTTCGCATCTATCACATTAAACATATTGACTGCCAAAAAGCCTATCCCTCCTTTCTTTATTGCACAGCATGCCACTTCTAAAGCACCAAAGAAAAACTTTGACCATGCACAGAATTTTGCTAGCAGAAATGATCTTCATGTCCCGCCTAAGCTCGTCATCCAACTCCACTGCCCCCCTCCTGAAATCCATGTAAATCTTCTTGACCGAGAATCTGCCATCAGTCCAAACAAAGTGATGTCTGCCCTAGGTAATACACCCTAGTGAAGGCAACTCTGATTGCAGCCTACTCAAATCCTCTCGTGTTGGTTCGATATCCGACACAAAAGTCGACATCCAGGACCTAGACCCCCCCCCCATCTGGACCAACGTGCAATCCTTCAAAGCGGCCAAAGTGAAGAGTATGTGGACCCGGGTGCTCAGCTCTCCATAGCCAGTCAAGTCGTCATTCCAGAACCGAAACATCTCTCCTCCACCAACCTTCGTGCGCAACCTCAACGCCAATAGAGGTAACGATGCACGGATCCCCACCTAAAGCGGAGATATAAAATGCCTCATCCCTGCCTCCAAGACCCTCTTCAAACTGTACAGCTCAAGCAATAGCTTCTCCACCAGCATGTCCGAACCACCCGTCCAAATACGGAGTACCCATTTCACCAACAACGTCTTATTCATACAATCCACATCTCTAATGCCCAAGTCGCCTTCACTCCGAGCTCTCGTCACCACATCCCAACCTGTTAAGTGCAAACCATGCCTTTGTTGTTTCCCATCCGACCTGAAAAACCTCCTCATCATGGTTTCAATCTTCCTTCTTATCCCAACTGGCATCAACCTAGTAGAGTAAAAGAAAATGGGCACAGCCAACAGCATGTACTTAAAGAGAACCAACTTACCTCCTTTTGAGAGAGTAACCGCCTTCCATCCATCCAGGCGCTGCTATAATCTCTGTATAACCAGATCCCAATCAGATCTCCCGAGTCTATTCGCCACCTAGGGGAGTCCAAGATAGGTAATCGCTCATCCTCCGGGTATCCCATTGTGATCACATTCGACTTGTGCTTATTGATTTCCAGACCGGAAAGGCTGGCAAAAGCCTCCACCAGCTACGATGCTCTTCTGCACATGGACTCGGAGCCACCCAAAAAAATCAATGTATCATCTGAGTATTGTAAGAGGGGGACCGTTACGCTCCCCAGACGAAAGCCCTCTCTCCAACAATCCTGCACTGTCCACCTGAAAAAAAATGCTAAAGCATCAGCCACCAAAACAAAGAGCAGAGGCTGACGAACTCCCCTCTGCGGTTGGAAAAAACCACCTTTCAACCTACCACTTATCATAACAGAGTTGAGGAGGTTGTAACACATCTCTTTACCCCAAGCAATCCATTGACCATGAAAGCCCCTACGTTGTAGAGATGTCCATAAGAAGTTCCAGTCTACACAGTCGTAGGCCTTAGCAAAATCAATCTTCCATATCGCCCCCTTATTATCTGAACGCTTCCAATGGAGGCATATCTCCAATGCTATGGAAAACGTTATAGAGCATGTTAAATGTCTAAAGACCTTTTGGTCGGTGTAAGTTGTAACTACTTTTTTGATGTGTGTGTGAATATATAGTGTACAGGTAGGCATCTTCTTGACGTCGCACCTATTTTTCACTCAAAAGAAACCCTAACTTAACTAACCATCTGACCACAATCAAAAGTCATCGCAATCTTTGAGCCTCCTCTCAAGCAGCCGCAACACAGTCAACACACCATCTTTGAGCCTCCTTTCAAGCAGTTGTAACATAATCGGTAAAAAGTGCACTAACTCCCTCTCGAAGATCAAGGAGCTCCTTACTAGCCTAACACTGGCTCATGTGTTGACACCTTCAATAGTAGGCTTTCAGCAATCTTCCATGTAACTCACCCATGTCATTACAAAGTTGTGAACCCCACTTGGTCAGCAACATCTGGTTGAACTAGCTCATCCTCCTGATGCACAGCATGCCTTTGTTCTGGAGTCTGCACGGTCCCTCAACCGTTGTCAATAAGTTGATCATGAACACATAGAATAGAGGGATAGATGTCAACATTGATCTCAACAGAATTAGATGTCCTCCTCTAAATAGTAGCTTTGCATTTTCAATCCATGAGCATACTACAACAAACTTATATGAGCTTACTTCCTTGCTCAATAAATCAATTTAGAATATTCAAACATTTAAGATAGGAATGGATTGAATGGTACTAGAATTTGCAGAATTAGTGGGATGGGTAAGATAGATATCAGCCTCGTAAGACACTGAGGAAAAAGAGAAGGGAAATCATAAAATCAGTTGTATTCGATGTTACAACAAAACTCAATGCAATTGAGAACACATTAATGGCTATTGAGAGTATTCTCCGACGTGATCAAGTCTATTCACGTATTTCCCTAGTTGATTTTCCACATAAATATAACGAGACATGATTCTAATGCAATCATAAAGAAATAAAGAAGCCATGTGGAGGTCTCATGGTAGAGGCTTGGTTAGCATCAAGGACAGGAGAAGGAACAAAGACACAATTTTGTGAGACCACCCAATTATATCTGTCAGATATTATAATGATTTTTTATAAAAGATATTATAATGATGGATAATTGTATTTGTTCAAGATCCAACAACTACTTGGACATGTTTAATCCGTTATTTTAAATCAAAAATGGGGGAAACACGCTAAAGGGTGCCCACTCCAAATATATTAAAATAATTTATTACAAATTTACAAGAGCCAGGTCTCTGGAAGCAATCTCGAAAAGTGGATATCATTGTCAACATAGAAGTGCTCTGCTTCGAAAATGACCCGGCCATGGGTTAGCCAAATAGTCCATAAGGTGGAATCAACCTCCACACCTTGATTGGTGGTTTAAGCTGATTAGCAAACATGTAGCTCCGAAAATCCATGTGTGAAGAGGTACTAGTCTAGGAAATCTTTGTTGTCTCCTGTATTTGGAGAGAACATGGGATAGTCGAGAAGAGGTGTGTGAGATCCTCCCTAGTCAAACTGCAAAACACACATGTACCGACTTCGCATGGCACAATGGCAGCCATGCACGCTTTGGTCAAAGTTCGCTTCAAGCACATAATCCAAAGGAAGACTTGAATCTTCAAGGAAATCCTCAAAGACCAAATCAACCTGCAATCGTGTTCCTTGGTCAGTTGAGGTGGATTTCAGAAATCAATGAGGGTGCAATAAGCCTTTCTGATAAAGAAGTGACCATCACACCATAACCAGTGATCACAACCCAAAGATGGGCAGGCAAATCTGGACAGGAAAGTAGTAAGCTGGATAAATTCCACGAGCTGTTGAGCGAAGAAACCTGGAGTAAAATTTGGCATCCATTGGTTATCAGTCAAAACGTCATGCACAGATTCATTGTGGTTCGCAAAACATGTTACTCGAAGTTCCATCCCCCCTCCAATTGTCCATCCAGAAGCCAAAGGAGGTCTCATCGCCTAGAATGGGGAACATGTGTTTATTCATATATTGAAGGAATTAAAACTTGAGTAAGTTGGTGGATCTATTTATAGCCAATCGTTCGACATGTAAAGTTGAGAAGAACCAATTCAACATGTCAAGTTGAGAAGAACCAATGTAAACATCTGGCTATTAAGTTGCTTCTCATGTAGAGTACCATGGCTCTCTGTCATCACAAACCATGTGACATTTTGCCTTACTATGTTATATGTTGCAGGGGGGAAATACCAAAGTCTTCTCCCACTATAAGTAGGGTTGGTTACATGGATTCTTGCTCAAATCCATGTTGAAAGACTCGACTATTTTTCACGATGGTAGTCAACTATCTATAGGCAACCCCTGCAAGGGAGAGATTTGAATCCTGATTTTTTGGGTGGTAGGCACACTGCAACTACCACCAGACCTTTCTAGGTTATATGTTTATTGTTCTCGGTGTTATTGTTCTCGGTGTTATTGATTCATAAAAGTCAAGTATGAATAAGAAACCATCAAAGGTTCAAGTTATAGACAGGTTTACGCACAGCCATAAGAAAGCTTATATGTGCTGAGGAACATGATGAAATTATCTCAAAATAACTCCTAATAACGTAGGCCAGGAACTTTTATTGCCAAGGCAAAAACAGCACAAGTCAAAAAGTAACCAATATGCTGATTTTGGCATATATGCTAAAGGCATGTTTCACAGGTAAGCAAGAAAAAATTTAATCAGGTTACCTGCAAGCTTAGCCAGAAATGGCCTATAGATATTGAAGGAGAAAGGTATAATTATTTGGAGCAAAAGGTATAATATTGAAGGAGAAAGATAAAAAAATAGCAACTCCATTTTTACAAAAAAAAATAATAATCATAACAAAGTGCATGCATCGTGAATACCTATTAAATCCAGCATATACATGTCCAAATGTGCCCCGCCCAATGAGCTTTCCCTTCTTCCACTGTGATCCAGGACTCAATGGATTGTTTGCCCTTCCAGGACTACGGGATGGTAGAGATGGGCTGCCACAGGCTGAATTTGATGGAGAAAAAGGAGAATTTGTTATTTTAATTGGTGGCAGTGGTAGCCGGTGCCTTTGTTTCTTCCCCTCAGAATTCAGGATTGCAGATGGTTCTGGAAGTGCCCCTCCAGAACGGGGATGCAATGGAGTAACAGTACCACTGTTTATTCTTGAGCTAGGGCCAGGACTCATCTTTTTGGGACTTAACATTGGAGAGCACTCAGGGCTGCCCCTACTGTGCTGCAAAAACAACTGTGCTGACATATCCCCTCCCATCGAATTATGTCCTGAAGTCTGACCCGAACCAGGGCTCGAGCATTGTCCAGAGCTCAAAAGATTAAAATCTGAGTATGGTTTTGATGCCCATGTCGTCAAAATCTGTTCAGGGCACACCAATCTCTTGGGACTTCTGGACGGGCTTGACATTAAACTGTCCGGAGTACTTGCAAAGGCACCATGCCTAGGATTCAGGGAATTGCAGAGAAGATTGCCTCCCGGTGCTGTCTGTCTTAGGCTACATGATATTGAAATACTAGGCTTTAACGCCTCTCTTGACTTTGCCTGAGTAGGAGACATTATATGATCTTTATCTAGTACGCTACATCAAAAAAAAACATAAAAAGAATATAAGGGCATATAAAATCATAATGAAAGCAAAAAGGTATACAAATCAATAAGATGGAATTACCTGGACTGATTGACAGCGAAATATTTTCTGGTATTTTTAGAATCATTCTTTGTAGGGCTATTTAGCTGAGAGTCGGCAGGATCATCTCCATCAACAGAACAATAACAGGAGATATAGGAAGTAGCCAGATGGCCCAATTCACCATCAGCATCAGCAACGTTTGGTTTTCTTCTACTCCGGTCAGATGCAGGTAGTGGTGGCTTTCCATGTCTCTCAGTCACTGGCTTTGGTGTGCTAATTCCTGAAGAAGGGTGTGATGTGGATGAATTTTGCAGCTGCGGAAGTGGAAGAGGCTGTGAATGTGGAATACCGGAGAAACTTTGACAACGTGAAGCAAGTTTTGACGGTGATGATGATCTAGATACAGCCTTTGAGTGGGTTCCAATTTCTGAAACTGTGTCATTACAATGTCGAGACCCTCTTGATCTGATAATTCCTTTTCTCTCACTTGAAGTTATCAGACGATGCAAGGTCACAAAGAAATTCTCCCTGTTTGTCTTTTTCTTTACATCTTTGGAAGAAGATTTTCCCCACCAAGAGGGCATTTTGATCAAAAAAGTAGCCGACTTTGGCGTCAAATTTAGACTCAAGAATCGATCTACAAATATCTCACTAGATATGTATGATGCAGTGTAGGCAAAGGCTTCAAGTTATTGTACGACGCACCATTTCCTCATAGCAGGTTATGTTGCCAAGACAGCAAGCAGATCACATGACCCTCAGTTAACTTAAAACTGGCGCATCAAAATACCAAGAAAAAAACATTATTCTTAATTATCTGGAAAAGAAGCAATCTTAATAATCCAATAAATTTAATATAAATACATTTCCGAAACATTCCATAAATGCAGTCCTAACAAAAAATTATGCGCTGAAGAAAAGACATTGCAGGTATTGAGATAAATGCATATGCATGTATATAGCATGTAAACCAAAGTTTCAAAGACATTAAAAATATCAGCACTTGCATGGAGCCGACAATCATTATATGCAGAAGCTCCCGTGTTTCAATGCAAATATCTTCCAATTTCACACCAATATGGGTTATCAAAACAAACAACAGAGGATAAATTTATACTAAGTCCAAAATCAATAACTTTATAATCTGAAGTAGTCCCGAATCATCTACTGTTTAGATGACTTGACAAAATAATATTACAAACAAAATGATTAAAAAATGCAATGATATAATTGTTAATGGACAAACTCTGCAAGGTGAATGGCCAAAATATGGCAGAAACACCTTTAACACCAATTGCATGGCAAATTGAGAAGCTCCAGCAAAGTGAAATGTTTTGATCGTTTGAAGTATGCTTGCCAAATAAAACATCAGCAAGGAAAAGGTTAACACATGCTCTGCCACATGCTCTTTGTGTTGTATTTCTTCCATGACTTGAGTACAGGGTATTCCATAAAGTTAGAATAAGTTTATTAAAATCAAGGAAGCTGGGAGCGTAAGATTGAATATAGTTATTGGAGTATGTGTGTTATGCATCACCTATGTTGTAGATGGGTAAATGGATCGTTCCACGATCCATTTACCACATAATGTTGTTTAGTCCCACATCTATCAGCCGTGGATGTGGAGACTCAGTGAGGGCTTATATAAGAAGCCCTGCACCCTTTGTATCCGGTGAGAAAGTCAATAGACACATGACACATCAATCCTTTCAAGGGTTCTCCCGTAGTTTCATCCCGCTCCTTAGGGAGTAGGGTTCCACGTAAAATCTCATGTTCTTCCACATTCTTATTATTTTATTCCGATACGCTTCCGCATTCCTATTCTCTAACATGGTATCAGAGCGGATCGATTCTCGAGGATTTTTATGTTCATTATTTTTGTTCGAGATTCGAGATTCAATTATAAGGTTTCTATTGAAACCCTAATTATGTTCTTGAGGATTATTTTGAAAATTTATTGTTATATTCAGTTCTGTGCATCATCAAGTTCGAAGCCGATCTGATCGCATCTCCAAGAACCCTAGTCTTCCAAATTCCAAATTAGCGGCGATTGATCTCTAACCGCCAACCTTCAGCCAATCTTCTACTTGCGGCGCAGATGTTCTCCAGGGTGGCAAACCCTACTAGCCCTGGTCTCTGATCTTCACTCACGCAGGCGGCGCAAGATCCCTCATGCATATGAATTCCGCCCACGTGCATGTGGTGCCATCCTCATCCTCTCCAAAAAGCCCCCATCAGCGCGTGAATCTTGCAAAGAAGGGCTCGACCGATCACCTTCTCCAAACAACGACCCTCCAAGCCCAGGCCTCCAGCAGGGCTAGCCCTCCTCCAGGCTGCGCCATCATCGCAAATCCAGGCGGTGGCCCTCCAAGTCGTGCATCGTGCAGCCACCTTCCATCGCGCTGCTCCATGAGGAAGCGCATCCCCTTCTGATCACGAGCTCCTGGCGACACCTCTTCGATGCTCCAAGCGGAGCATCTCCTCCATCGCGATGCGCAGGATACGCGAGGCATCCCGCGATCGAACTGCATATCTTCAGTTAACATGCGACGCGAGAAAGTGACGCTCAAAGGCGGCAGTGGTGCCGCACTCCTAGCCTCTCGACGGCACCCTTGACCAAAACCGACGTCGCCCAATTTCTCCAGCCCTAGGTTAGCACCCTCACAACATCGGGGGCGGCACGCGTGAACAGAACTCCCTCTCCCAGACTGGTCGCAGGCAACGCTCCTCTCCAAGCGTGTAGGTGGCAACCCTGATCTCCAAGAGCGCACCCTTCAGGAGGAGGAGGAGGCGGCGATCCTCTTCTCTTCGCAACCTCTAGGACGTAACCTCCATTGCTAAAGTCGCTCCAGATCGTGCCTCCTGGTCCAGGATGTGCCCAGCATCCCAGGAAGGGTTCCCCGACTGGGAACCAATGGAAAACCCTAAACAAGGTTATCCTCTTTCGATTGGGCCTAATTGAATGGTTGTATGTTTCAACCAAAAATAGAAGAAAAAGGAAAGGAGGGGAGAGAAGACCCCCCATTGGGCCGTGAGTTACCGAGAATATAAAAAAGGGGAAAAGAACATGTTTAAAAGAGAGAGAGAGAGAGCATGCTCAAGTTTTACTGATATATTTTTAGGCCCAGTGAGCCATGTTTCAAACCAAAAAAATTGAAAAATATTCGTACAAAAAAAAGTACGCTTAAAAGAGAGAGAGAGAGAGATGAGTCGGATTAAAAAATGCATTAACCGAAAAAATAATATATATCTTGAAAAAGGGAAAGAAAAGAAAAGCCGTAAAAAAATGTAAACGGCTTATTTTGAAGAAAAAAAAAGGAGAAGAGATATCTATATAAAAAAAGACAAATAACCGCACGAGAAAAAATCATTTGAGATTGTTTTATTCTCCCCACATTTTCTTGTCTTCTCACAACTTGGTCGACGTCATTGTTTTCCAACCAGTCTGGGAGAAAGGGAGAGTATAGTGCAAAGTCACAGGTCTAATTCCATATTCATATTCTCCAGTCCAGAGGCCAGCCAAATTATCAGACTCTACTGTTCAAATTTCAGATTTGAAGATCAGATCGTGAGTCTTCAAGTTGATTCGCACATATCTGTGATCAGTTGTGAGGTCCCCATCTTTTCTGGTTGGCTCAGAGTTTTCATGTGTTCTATATGGCTACATAATAGAGATCATATTCCCTATACCATGTGGGTTAGGATTTTCATGTGGTTTCATAGGGACTCCAGAGTAGAGATCCCATTCTCTTAGCATGTATGGGAGAGAACCAATTCTCTGACGAGGAGACTCTTCAGACTCCATTCTTCAGCGACTGTGGATTCTGACGAGGATGTTTTCCACATCTTTTCCAGTTCGACCCTTCAGATATGGAGCAGCTATCAACATGATCCGGTCTTTTACATGTGACAAGCGTGGGCCAGAGTTCTCCATTTGGATACTTATTTCCAATTGCAGTGACTCTGACAAGTGCAGTACAGAGTAGATGCTCTCCGACGAGGAGATTCAGTTTGACTCACATTTCAGTCTGTGTTTCTCCTCACATGCACAGCATAAGAATCAACGCCCTCGACAGCAGCCGACAATTGTGCACGTTGAGTTGACATTGTCCGTAGTGTCTTGTAGCGTGAGTTTGAGATTTCTTTCTGTGTGTCCAAACTGAGCATTGCATGCTCCATCTTAAGGGGAACTATTAGAGTATGTGTGTTATGCATCACCTATGTTGTAGATGGGTAAATGGATCACTCTAGGATCATTTACCATATCATGTTGTTCAGTCCCACATCTACCAATTGTGGGATGTGGAGACTCGGTGACGGCTATATAAGAAGCCCCACGCCCTTTGTATCCAGAGAGAAAGTCAATAGACACATCATCCCTTTGAGGCGTTCTCCCGTGGTTTCATCCCGCTCCTTAAGGAGTAGAGTTCCACGTAAAATCATGTGTTCTTACACGTTCTTATTACTTTATTTTGATACGCTTCCGCATTCTTATTTTCTTAACAATAGTCCCTCGAAGACACCAATATTAATTTCATTTACAGTTCTTTTCTTTAGGATATATTTTTATTCATGGTAGGATTACATTACTCTGTCAAGCCTTACACATTCCTTTCTTTGCTCGACATGCATGTTGATAATCCTGACATATACCAACTTGATATATGGCAGAATAACATTGCACCGGTAACTCGGTTTGTCTTTAACGACTTTAATTGGTGTAGTCATATTGTTCTCAGGTTGATCTTCATAAATTAATCAAGTGACGACAAACACTGCAGAGTGGACATCAAGGTCAAAGCACGTTTTAAGAGAAGAGCCATTCCAGTATTGTTATTCGCAATAAAAGTTGGTAGGGTGTAGTGTACAACATTTGGCATGTAATATCATTTGCAGTGTTCACTAAATCGACCGCACGGGCCGCATATGCGACTGCATATGCCCGCGCGACATGCAGACCGCACCGATTACATGAATCAGTGCAATAAGCGCCCTCTCCGCATATGCGGCCCGCAAATGCCCCGCATATCCCGCATATGCCCCGCATACTACTTCAGCAGCTCCAACTTTTCAATCTTCTCGTTCAGATCCTTAATTCCGTAACTCTACCTCTTCCTTCATTCAATGGTAAGAATATGACATGCATTTCTATACAATTGCAATGCATTATACTATAATGTATATGCAATGTTTATGCTTTTCTCATGTATTGATTTCACGAGTATATGCAATGTATCGTCGAATACTTTTTATATATGTCGGTTGCGGTTTTGCTCGTGTAGTGCATGTATGTATATTGAAGTTTTGTTATTACGAATCATATAATGTGTGAAGTTTTTATGGTAAATGTTTTTTTGTGATTAAGTATGAGGCAATTAAAAACATATATACACACCCATTTAACATCGTCTGTTTTTCTTAGATCTTCTTTAACTCCACTTAAATACATAAATTCAATGGTTATGTTATTCATAAATATTTATTTATTTTAAATTAAAAATTAGAAAACCGCGTAAAACCGCATATACCCCGCATATGCCCCCGAATACCGTTTAATCAGTATTCGGTGACCAGTCCGAATGCATACGCATACCGCTTTCATGAACCTTGATCATTTGTCTTTTACATAATAACGTATTTTTCATTCAACATGGAATGCAATTAGAAATTTGTGACAAATGAATATATTAGCCACGAATGTGAAAAACTCCCCAGACTTCACTAGTCGCTATTTAGTTACCAATAAATACATTAGCCATCCTTCAATTTGCATGTGGCAGATCTTATTGGGATTTTTGGTGGGGATAAATGATGCAAAATCCCCCTTTGTTTTGTTTGGTTTCGATGCAAATGAGGAGAGATGTGGATCTTTGTTAGGCATACCAAGAGATCACTTATTAGTCCGCTATTTGGCTATTTATTGGTTGTTGGGAAGCGTGGGATGGAACACCGGAGACCACAAATTGAAAAATGGAACATGGATTAGATGGGAAGTTTGGTTGCAAAACTAGGTCTCTCGAGAGGAGGCAGTCTGGGATAAATGAGGATAGTGCTATCGAGGAATGTTGTTTTACCTTTCAAAAGGTGAGAGCACCACTCAAAGTCAAAATCTTCATGTGGCCCTTCCGTAAGAGGAGGATGGTCATCAAGGCCTTCAGTATACTCACCATTCTAAACTCATCTACATCTTGCCCGATCTGCGATATGAAGGTTACAGACATCCGCCACCTAATCTTCAAGCGTGACAGCAATAAGGAGATGTGGCAGAAAACAGGAATTAGGTGGATGGATGTCTCTTGCCATAATTCGTTTAGGTATCTTTTGCCATGTCAACATATGGCTCTAAGCAGATCAGTCAGAGATTATTGCAGTGTGTTAAGCAGCTAAACTGGCAAGGAATGCTATGGCTTTGAAAGTAGAGCAACTGTGATTAATATTCTGGTTCGTGCACCCCAATTATGTAAATTATGGCAATATCATTTGTAATTAGATTGTGCTTAATAAAGGTTTTTGGGCGATAGTTGAGACAAATCAAAGATCTCATAATTATGGAGGGGATGGTTTAAGTAGTTAAGTTTATAGTCCTTTTAGGGGATAACTAAGGTTCATTTTTATTATCTTTTTAATATTCTGTAACATCACACCCACTCTATTGTAAAGGGCTATTATGGTATTGTAGGGATAAAGTTAAAGTTATTGAATATTTCGGAATATGTCTCCACGGTTATCATCTCTCTAGTTTCTTTGAGATTCCAGCCCTCATCTCTATTCTTCATGGCCTCAAATGTTGGCGAAATTCGGCCGGATTTCGGTCGAATTTCGATTTCGACAGGTTATTGAAATTCGGCTGAAATGGCCAAAATGACCAAAAATGGGGACCCTAGTACAAAAATGACCGAAATTTCAATCATTTCAGTCAGACACCAAAATGATGACCGAAGCTGACAATTAGGGCATTGCCATCCTTCTCTTAACCCACAAGGCCCAATGTCATCTTTTTCTCTTCTCTTGCATCCCTGATTTTCTTCTTGCATCGAAAAGGATAGTTAAAAATGAAAAAAAAACATGAATCCCAAAATTTACTTGCACTAATATTATGCCCAAACTAAAATAAAGATAACAAATACATCTAAACATAAATTTACTTGGTTGCAGTTATCTGGTAGAATCGTCCTAAACCACGGAAGAAACGATCCAATGAGATCGAATCTTCATATAAACTTCTCAAGGAATACGAGAGTACATGATTTTTTACATAGCCCCAAGGCCTCCACCAAGACACCAAGCCCCACAACTAAACAATATGGGAGTAAACATAAAAATGCATGATAAGGACATTGGACTCGTCTAAATACATAATCTAACGAAGGAACTTTTGCATGACAATCTATTAAGAGCAGAATATGCAGTAACATCAATTGGGTCTTGAATCTTGGGCAGTATTGTCAAAAGACTGCAGACCAAGGAAAGCTACATGCGGGATTAAATGTAGCCTGAGGGACTGGTTGGATAATTGTCTTGATCAACTACTTGGTCGAACAAGTAAGATCCATACAGCTATATTTCCAAAGAGACGCCTGACACAAGGAAACCTTATACATCCATACAGTTTATTCCCAGTGGCACCTAACACAGGGAGACCAGAAAACCTTATAAATCCATACAGCTTTATTTCCTATTTTCTTCATTTGCCACCAATAATCACTACCCACATCAAGCAAGTTGTCCTCACCATAAGACAACCGTAGACGCAAAAAGAAAAAACATACAAACACCAACAGGATGGTGTAAAATGTTCATGACTGTCTTTGCGAGCACAGACTAGAGTCAGACAAAAACTACCCAACCAACCTTCTCCAAAGATGCAGTGCACAGAGGTCGCACTAAGCGTGATAAAATTTGTGCTTTATGGTGACGATAGAGAGCAGATCTAAGGCGCAAGCAAGCCATAATCCGGACATTTCGAGACAGACAGAGATATCAGCAGTGCACATTTCATCTTCAATGAAGGGCGTGCCCTTGACTTTACCACATTGCAAAGACAGCAGCAGCAACAGAACCAAGACATGATTTCAAGCCGCGGATAATAGTCACGTTCGAAGAAAAAAGGTACATCATAAAGAAATTAAAGCTGAAACAGCTCCAAAGCTCAAACCTTGCGAAATCTCGAGAAGAGATCGAAAATAAACGACCTTTCCCACCCGATCCGGACACCTCGGGCCCTCGGCACTCAGATCCGCCACCGCAAGGCAAGACACCACCTTTTCGGCTCCCGTCAACTCAATAACACCTCAAACCGAGCGGAAAAGAGGACCGAGAGCCAAATCCGAGCGACACCATTGGCGCATACACACGCGGGTCGTCGATTAGCCTGCGAGATTCCCGAAAGGAGGGGGACCCCCACGGGGGAGAGGGGGAGTGGGGATTCGGAGAGCGGCAAACCCTAGAACGCGCGAGGGACGAGGAGAGAGGGGGTGCGGGATTTGTCGAGTTCGAGCAGAGGGAAATGGCAGAGGGAGTTTGTTTTGAAGGATTCGAGGCGGGGGGAGATGGGACACCGGAGAGTGGGGGAGGGGGGAGTGTGAGGGAGCGTGTTTCTGTCCGCGAGGAGAGAGAGGCCCGTGATGGGTTTTTTTTGGAACGTTTCGCATATGTGCCACTTTTAAACGGCCAATTTGTGTATTAGATGCATATACCGCATTGCATTTACATTGCATTGCATGTGAGGGACATAATTAATCTTCATTATACAACTAATAAATGGAAGAAACTTCAGCTAAAGTTTAAAGGCGTAACCTAAATACAACGAGTAAAAATAAAGCAACCGATTATTATTTTATTATATGCGATGCCATCTTCCCATCACTCCCTTCTACTTACGTTTCCGTCATCTTCTTAATAGTAAGGTTGTACAATATTTTTTTTGACGGGCCTTTTTAAAAAAATAAAAATCGCGTCCATTCATCACAAATAGAAAAAGGCTAGTTAGTATCCTTATGTTGCGTTTGGTTAGCGGGTTAAAGCGGATTAAACCGGTAGAGGGTAATCCGTTTTTGAGTTTTTGTGCTTAGATAGAGGGTTAAAACGTGCGTGGGTTAAAAGTGAGTTTGTTGTGATATAATTGTATTGAAGTTTGAAAAAATGAGTAGCTATTGTGATGTGATTGTATTGAAGTTTGGAAAAGTGAGTAGAAGTAGGGTAGTTTATAATTTTTATATGATATGATGGTATAATATATTATTTTTTGATAGGATTGATAATATAAAATTGATTTATTTCATTTTCTAAAAAAGAGAAATGTGGGACCCACATGAGAGAGAGTGGGAGTTGGTTAGGAAGGGTAACCCCTGCAATCGAATGGTGCCTTAGAGCCTGAATTTGGACGGGTCACCCCCCAAACCCCATATTCCTAACCCACTAGTGGGCCCACTCCCTTTCCATCAAAAAATTTTATATATTATACCATCATATCATCTAAAAATCATAAAATACTCAACATCTACCCACCATTCCAAACTTCAATACAATCGCATCACAACAACTACCCACTTTTTCAAATTTCAATACATTCATATCACAATAACTACCAACTTTTTAATTTTCAATACAATCATATCACACAAATCCTCCAAACCCTTAACCCACCGGGCGCGGATCCTCTGCAGTACGTGAATTGCAGCAGAATCTGCTGCAATTCACGGATGGAGGACACGTGTCCTCAATGAGATCCAACGGCCCGCCCGCCTCCTGCCCCGAATCGTCTCCCTCCCTCCAATCCCTACCGCCCCCGACTCCCTCCTCGCAGGGCCGCCTCGCCGCCACCCTCCCGCACCCGATCCCTCACCGCCTCTCGCCCCGATCTCAGCCCCGACCTCAGCGCCTCTCGCTGTCGCCCTCTCCCCGACCCTGAGCCCCCTCTCGCCATCCTCGAGCCGTCCCCGACCCTCTCGCCGTCCTCGAGGCCCTTCGTCGAGCCCTCTCGCACCTGCCGGGCTGCCTCGCCGCCAACCTCTCGCACCCGAGCCCACAACGCCTCTCGCCGTCCTCGAGCCCCCTCGCACCCGCCGCCTCTCGTCGTCCCCGACCCTCTCGCCGTCTCGCCACCAACCTCTCCCCTGACCCCTGTCGCCTCTCGTCGAGCCCTCTTGCACCCGCCGAACCCTCTCGCACCCGCCGCATCTCATCGTCCCCGACCCTCTCGCACCCGAGGTCGACGGAGAGGATGATGACGAGGCGGCGAGAGGCGGGGGAGAGGGTCGGCGGTGAGAGGGGGCTCGGAGTCGGGGAGAGGGCGGCGGCGAGAGGCGCTGAGGTCGGGGCTGAGGTCGGGGCGAGAGGCTGTGGGGGATCGGGTGCGAGAGGGTGGCGGCCCGGCGAGGAGGGAGTCGGGGGCGGTAGGGATTGGAGGGAGGAGACGATTCGGGGCAGGAGGCGGGCGGGTCGTTGGATCTCACTGAGGACACGTGTCCTCCATCCGTGAATTGCAGCACCAAAAACACAAAAACGAGTTATCCTCCGCCGGATAACCCACGAACCAAAAGCACCCACAACTATCTTGCATTATTCGCAACATACAGAGGTGTTAAGAAATATATGGGTGATAACTCCACTCGCTACACATGGAAATAACGACAATGAAACAAAAGATAAACAACTTTGGCAGCATCCTGTAAAATATAGTTAGATGCCACTTTTAAGGCAACATGAATGGCAAAAAAATCACTTTGGACTTCCATTCATTTTATTTTCTTCGCTAGTAAGAGGACTAGAGCAACCCCTAATTTTCATGAGGGTCTTGTAATGAGTCGAATCCAAGTGGAGTTTAAAGATCTGAAAAATAAACAAAATACTTTTATTAAAGATGTATTTGATTACTGATGTGGAACTATAGAAATTATTGAACTCGTACAACATAACCGATGGGTGAGAATGAGATTGTGCCCCAAAAAAACATGTATGTGATTCTCTTTCCAAAGAAACCACCAAAATGATGAGACCTTTATGTTATTTAGCCTGAATGCATGATTTACATTGTCCAGATTTTGTACCCAAAAAAAATCTTTGAACGGTGGAACATGAATGTGCAAACACAGCACGGTGAAGATATACTTGGTAAAAGACATTTTACAGAATATGTGGTTCCAATTTTCTTCCTCGAGATTACAAATACAGCATCTTTACCCAAAAAAGCTTGCATTTGTAAAGGAGGTACTATGTTTCGTATTTGTCCTGGAATAATAATCAAAGAAAACATATTTCCAATGATGAAAAGTTGTATTTCTAAAATCTGTTTGAGAAGTCGAGAAATCTGCCTCCATATTATAGAATATTGTATGTTCCAAGATCCCACGGATCAGCTTGTTTACTAGATATGGTTACCTGACAATAACTTTACCCGAAGATGTTAGCTAACATTAAAAAATAAAATGCAATAGAAAATATTATAAATTAAACAAAAACCACTTTTACACCTAGAAAACAAAGTTTACATGATACATTGTCTAATTGTATCCATTAACATATGCATCGAGCTGGAAATAAAAAACACAACAGAACTAATGACTACATTAGACGGATGAGAAACTACTGATGGTTGATTGGTTGGCTGACTAATCTCTAGGCGATGTCTCGCCAATGCTTGTTGGGTTTTTAGAAACATGGGATAGAGATGAGCAAGCATCCAACAACAAAGAAAAGAAAAGTGGGCAAGTATGATAATTTACCAAGCTCGTCAAGATGGGGGGAAAATAACTTATTTTCCCTTTCCCATGTTCAGTAAATTCCTATTTATTTTTTCCAAGTTAGGATTAATCCATGCAATACCACATCACCTATCACGGATTCAGTAGCTATGGATGCTCCATGATTGAAGGTTGCCTTGAACTGATAAGCTTATATTGTCATGTGTCGCCTTGACTAATCTTCCAATTTTACCCATAACAATGTTCCATTACTTATTATTCAGGGTCTTTGAATCCTTGGATTATCAAACACCAAATCATGACATACTCAAGGATCTGATTATTTAAATCTACAGGCTATCGAACATTTGATTTTCTTTACCATCGGTTTAAAGATACGTGTTAATGTGACAAATACTATTTATCCCACCACATGCCTCCACGTGATATGATTGTACCTTCAGTTAAGCAAATCGTTTGATGGCGGTTAAGTACCGTGCATTGCAAGCAATTTATTCTGCATGCTCAACATATCAGGACAACCATGTACTGCATGGGTCTGGGATGGCGTATATAATTCTTCCAACAAACATGCATGTTGCATGTATGACGTGTGGTTCTACTCCAAGCTATCCTAGTTATTGGAGATGAGACGAGATCCATAATTTGATCCATTTTAAATTGTATCAATTTTCACGTGAGATGGCGTAATCTCGTATATAAATCATGGACTTGCTTCCCTGCTTAGTACCGAGTATAGATAGACAGTTATATGCATGTTTGCTTACTTCTCTCCTCATTTAAAATACACAATGTGTGTTTGCTTACTTCTCTTCTAATTTAAAATACACGACTTTCCGTATTTTCAAACTTCAAAACTTGCATGAGTTGTGGCAATTTAAAATATTCATCACCTGACAACTTAATTTAGTATATGTGTTTGGTATGAACATGAATCAATTACGCATGAATTCTCAAAATAAGCAGATGGATGTTCTCCGTAATGAAGAATGCAATAATCAAAAAATTGTTTTACTTCAACTTGAAAACCTACCGACAAAAGATAGAATTTCATTGTATGATCATGTTATTTCTAGATAATAAAAAATGATTTGATTCAATTTGAAAACCAACAACAATATGATTTCATTACCTGATCATGTTATCTTCCGCGCAACGCTGATATACTTTGATTCGTTTTTAACTGTGATGATTAGGATTTCAAATATGATTAAATTTCATTTGTGAATCAAGAATATGAAAAAATGTGAAGAATGAATGAAGGGCACAATCAGAATGTGATAAACACAACGAACACGTGAAGAATACGAATAACGTGAACTCTACGTCAAGTGATATTTCAGAGGAAAATTTGATAGTTTTTCTCATTATAAAACTGAACTCAAAGGGAAAAATAAGAAGTTCTCCGAAATAATAGATCAAAAAGAGACTAAAATAATCTACTTATCTCCCACATGAAGTGGAGGAGGGAAGGATATCTCACCTTCATCCTCGTCGTAATCACATTAATAGCTTTGCTTGCGCTTCTCCCTATTTCGCTCTCTTTCTCGGAGCCTCTCCACCCTAGACTAGGGGGTTGTGTATGTAATGGATGGATCGAGAATGAAAGGGTGGGGTATTTATATGCTTTCCACGATGCTTGTGTGTCATCCCATACAATGCTCAGTCATTGTGATTGGTGAATCGTTATTCGCTTTTGCACGTGATAGTCCCAGTCAATCATCATGTCAGCGTCAAAGCCACATGCTATCTAGCCCATGTTTTTACTTATGTCTACACCGAAGCCCATGATTCTGATATTGATGATGTGCTAACCGTGATTAACTAACACTAATCGTGAGTAGTTATTCTTAACTTCAATCATCATCCACTGTTCCATGAGCAAATAAACATCAGTGTCCTTATTCATTGATTAATGTCAATGATGATGACTGGGAGTTAGTGAGGTTTATCTAACATCAAATCTGTATTAATCTCCAATTGATATGAAAGGAGTTCAATTGGACTCGTATAAGTGAGTTAGATCGGAAGATTGTGTGTAAGGCAAGATCCGAGAAGGTTGAATTTAGGACCTTATTGTATATTTCTTTGTTGGATTTTCATACGGACAATTCCATACTCTTGAAGCAAAGTTTACGATATAATCTCCATCGATAAATATAATTATAGTGAGAAATGTTTTTAGTTTATATACTTGATTCTGAGGTCTATGGAACACTTTGGTATTTATGCTAGAGAAACAGTTATACATAACTCGTAGTATACAAATGGCATGGCCCCATATACCATTTCTATTCTTTACCACTGACCATAGTTTAGGGATTTTATCCATGGGTTGAGAGACATCTCCATTTTATACCGTCTAGACAGGAGAATACATTTTCACTCGATCTAAGAAGCTTATACGAGGCATTTCTAAGTTTTTTCGGAGCCCTTCTTAAAAGAATGCTACAAATTAAGTTTTTTGCAAGTTGTTTTTATAGAAGCTGGCTTTCACGTGAAGTAGGAGGATGAAATTAAGTCCATGTCTTGACCCTTCCCTCCATCCTCAATGGAAATCATTTTTGTCAAGTTTTTGAAGCTTTGAAGGTCCACAACATCGCATTCATCATTTTCTTTGGGACGATAATTTTGTTACATGTAACCATATTTCTATTTTTTTGAGTGAGTGTCTCCGTTTCGCATGAGGTTTCTTTTGAATTTATCAATTTTATCTATGACATTTGTCTGGAGTTTTAGAGGGGACAAAAGATGATACACAAGCTGAGTGAGGCGGTAATTTAACAGGGTAACCAAATTCATTTGTTTACAAAATTCTCAATTAATGGACACTAGCTGCCCAACTGAAGAGTTCTTTATAAGGAGCCTAAATAGTTTATAGTAAATTCACATGTAGGATAATCAAGGTAGGAGATAATAAGATATTTCTTAGTAGATGCAAGGTTTATCTATTGTATCGACGACCTACACGTACTAACTTTCGAGCCAGAAATGATGAAGAAGAACCGCAGTGTGATAGCCAAGTTTTTTTACAAACTCCTCATCAGACCTAAAAAAGATGAGCAAGTCATCGATAAAATGGACATTTGTGATTTCAACCTACAATACTGAAATGAAAGGGCCTTCAACAAGTTCATGAGAATACTTTAAGCATTCCATCGAGTATATTCATTGTGTTTATAAATATAACTAGTGACGGTGGGTGCACCTTTGTGAACACATATTTTAGGATGGAAAAATCCAAATCAAATCAACCATCATTAATTTTTAGTTATATTGTTATGAATTTCAAAGTTGTATGATGAATCCATTTTTCATCATCTTTATTCTATCATTTTGGCCTCAAAAACCCTAGCAAATGCGTGTAAATACCATTAATTCCAGCATCTTAACAACCATGCATGTGCATATAAATAGTGTGTAAAATACTATTTTTAAAGCCAAAATTTTAGAATAAATAAAAGAAAAGAAAAAGAATAAAATATTGTAAATATTTTATCATCCGAAACCCCGAGACCTAGGCATCTAGATGAATAGGTCGACAAGGAATAAAGTAGGGGGAGATAAGGGCTAGATACAATAAAGATTTTATTCATTCTTTGTTCGTTTTGGGACCTATTTTTAGATCCACTCTATATACTTCAAATAAAGAAACTTTGTATGTGAAAGTTGTAGATAATTAAACAAAGGAAAATACAAAATTGATTTCACTAAAAAATACTGTACAGATAAAAAGTTATGATCTGAATAAAAATCCAGAATCCCAACTTCCCAGACCTGTATCTCCCAAATAAAAGCTCGAAATGCATCAAACTCACCATTAATTGTATACAATTTTAATTAATCTATTTAATGATGGTGGATTCGTATTTTTCGGAGTTATGGTTTGAAAGTTGAGTTTTGGACCCCCCCCCCCACTTGTATACTTTTACATATTAAAATATTCATTTTATTATTTATCCATTATTTTCACAATTTTATATTTTTATATTTTTTTAAGTGTTATTTATAATATGAATTTACATTAAAATCAAAATAAAAGTCTCAAGAAAATATAAAATAAAATACTTGTATATATTACACCTATGTATAATACCTATACACATACATATATTATTGACACTTATATTTTATTAAGTGTACAAAATACTTCAGGAAAATAAAATAAAATTATTTTTAAGTGAATAAAAATACTTTATAAATTTATGAAATAATAAACAAAATAAATAAAATTAAAATATACAAAATAAAAATCAAATATTAAAATACATAGATATACATACCTATATAGGCCTAAAATGGTAACTTATAATTATAAACCTCATAAAAATAATTAAAAATCATATTAAAATACCTTAGAAAATAACAAATATTTTCATTTTATAACTTAAAAAGAACAAAATCATTTTCCATTTTTAATTGAATTTACAAATCTTTTTTGGGGGGGATTTTTCATGGTTGGTCCACGTGGACCAACCAGGCGCCAGTCCAAGTTGACCTTGGTCAACTGGCTGTCCTCCCCATGTGCGCCTGTCAGAGCCTCGTTTGACCTCGATTTCAAGGATTTTTCGAGGCTTTCCCTTTCATCGTTTCATGAAACTTCCTTCTGCATTGTTTCACCCCATGCATCTGTGAATCACGCCCTAGGCTTTCCTAGGACCGAGGACCGGCGATTCGAGCCATCTCTCTCGATCTTTGGAGCCTCAGAGCCACAGTGTCAACCCTTCATAATCGACCCTCCGACTTTCGAGCCTCCTTTGAACCTCTCTTCCACAAGCTCCGCGTCCCTTTTCGTGCCCAATCGACAAAGGAAGATGACAGCTTCCTTCGCCGAGCTTCGGGCGGGTCGAGCGAGCATCGAGGCGGCTCCAATCACCTCTGCCTTTCGCCGGCATCGAGGTACCTCCCTCTGGTTCCAACCATCGAGGCAGCCACTTTCTTCCATTTATTTTCTTTGCATTTTACTCGACTTAGCATTAGGATCGTTTCCCCCCAAGAAATTTCGCGTTTAGCCCATCGAATCCCCTTCATGATCACCTCGTCGGAGGCTCCTCCGGCCACCACCGAGCGCCACCACATCTCACTTCATTCCCACCTCCGCGAGGTCCAGGCAATTTGCCCTAGACCCTCTCACATCTTTTTGCAGGTCAAGGAGCATTGACTCGATCCTGGGGTTAGTTTTGCACTTCGTCGGAGTTCGTGGGGCCCTCCAACTCTGTTATCTCCTCGTGAGGACTCCGGCCATCCCCGGAGCATTTTGGAACCCCCAGGAGATAGAGCTGACCGTCAGGAATCTCCAGGCCATTTTTGAAGACCAAGGAACACCGGAGGACAGAGCTTGAGCTCGGGGAAGTTCGCCTCGCCGGCGCTCCTCCCCTGTTCTTGCTCCGCCCCTCTGCACCGTCGGATCAAGGCCCGAGCTCCAGGTGCACAACAGTCATTGGATCCTCCCATGCCTCCACCGTCAGATCAAGTCAAGGGATCTAATCGCAGCCGTCCATCGTCGAAGCATCATCGATCGTTCTTCGTGCGCCACGTGTGAAGTGGCCTCTTCATCGCCATCGTATCGCGCGCAAAAGGGTATTTTGCACTTTCACCCTGCGCTATTTTGTATTTATTATTTAGTCCATAAACTTTCATATGTAGCTTAAATATTTTGTAATATTTGCATCTAGACCCCCGAACTTTCCTTAATTGCAGTTAAGTCCTATCCATGTCACCTCACGTGCCTGTGCCCGTGAGGGGACTGGGTATTTTGCAAGGACCCCCTCGCGAGTTTGTTTATTTCGTCTGAGTCCAGAAATTTTGATATTACGTGTAATATTTTTGGGTAATTTGCATGTCAACCCCTGGTGTTTTGTATATTGCTTTTAGGTCCTTGCTAGACGCGTGTCAATCACGTGTGGGGTTGGGAAAATTGCAGGCGTGCCCTAGCGGGTTTCGATATTTGTATTTGGTGCTGGAACTTTGCGAATTAGTTATAAAATTTGTGGAAAACTTGCACTGTGGCCCTTGGATGTTTGCTTATTTAATATATGCCCTTGTCAGTAGTGTAGTTTCTTGTTGTTGTCTCTTTTTATTTCATGCATCGATAAAACTCTAAAAAATCTACGAAAAATTACCTTAGGCTCATGTTGCATTGTAGTTTTACGCTATATTTTTAGTTTACATTTTTATTGCATTTTCATATTTATAAAATTAAAAAACATGAATTTTCAGTACTGTATGCATTAGAAAATCCATAAAAATTAGTAAAAGTTTTTTAAAAATTCCCAAAATATATATTTTACGTGTCTTATCATCTTTTAGTTTCAGTCCAAAAATCACTAAAAAATTCAAAGTAAAACCTCTGAAAATTAGACAACCCCTAAAATTCATAAAATCTAAAAAAATCAAGAAAAATCCTAAAAATGCAATTTTGGTTTCTGTGTTTTCTTTTATTTATTACCAGTCAATCAAAATTAATATGAGGAATTTTGGACACTATTTGATATTTATTATCCTCATTTTAAATTCGGCCAGTAGACTAGTTCACTGTTTCCTAGTATTATTGCCTTTAAAAATACCAAAAAAATTCATAAATATCTATAAAAATCACAAAAACATTAGAAAATTATAAAAGCCCAAAAACTTTTTATTTCCTAATTTTTGAATATTTTTACCTATTTTCATAAAACCCTATGCTTCTCTTTTCTTATATTGTGAATATATTCTATTTATAAAAAAAGAAAATAAAAATATATATAATATAAAAAAATACAAAATCAGAAATTAAAAATCAAAGTATAAAAATATAAAATTTAAAAATCAAATAAAAATTTTAAAAATTAAAAACCCACAAAAATTTGCTTGTTGGTAGACACTTGATCACACCACATTTTGTGCATTTTTGCTTGATCTATATTGTTTGCTCCATGTGTTCGACCTCTACAAACACTTGCACATTATACACATTTTTATAGAGTTATAATAAATTTTCACTCCACCTCTATTTTCATTGCTTGATTTGATTGTCGTGGGTTGATTGTTGATTTAATCCGGATCTCGTGTGCTCGGTTCAGCGACTGAGTTCCCGCCTTGTGTGGAACTTAAGACCATCGAATTTTGGGTTAATCATTGTATTCATTGGAGTTATAAAATATAGTCAAGCAATCAGTTATCTCGAGGAGGACATCTCGCAATTGGACCCAGACTTCTTCTCAAAAACTGTTCTTATCCAATATTAAAAAAATCTAATGACCACTCCATCATGTAGTGCTCGTTGAGACTTTTCCAACGAGTCTAGGAATGTAAAAAATTTGAGTTCAAGAGTCGGAGGTACGGTCATTTTAGCAAGTCGGGGTCCAGGACAAATTTAGATCCGAACCAAGATGACATTCTCAAGATGTTCATTAAAGTATCGATTCTCTGATTAATCTGAGCTACGTCATGTGATATAGTCTCATGACTTGGAAGTAAATAATCGTGCTCATCACGACGTGACTCCGACATGCAATTATGAACCGAGTAATACTCATTCTTCGTGGTCGTGGTCAGGTCATGGGTCCTATTTCATTAACTCTGGATATCCATTGCAGGCTAAAAGGAAAAGTGATCATACACATAAAAGAGTCATCTCGAGTAGGGGACGATTCAAACGGTGAATTGCTGATCGTAGCCGAGAATCATGTTTCTTTTGCAAATTCGGTTACACTCATATCCATCCTCGAATTTGCCCATTCCATTATGTCCACATAACATTCATTTGGGTCCACGAGTGATTTATATCTTAAATACTCAATCAAGGAAGAAGTGGCATAGTGGAGTGAGGGTGAAATGTGTGAGGGTGGATGGAGTGATGTCTAGTGAAGAAATTCCTCAAAGAGAGGGTTCTTATAAATAAGAACGAAGATTGACGGGAGATCATTGAAAATATTGTTATGAAAATACCACTCATGAAGATCATGGGATATATGTCAGTTGTGTATATTTATTTAAGTACTTCAAATAACTTCAGGAAAAAATACGTGGATATGTATTTAAATATGATGTAAATATTAAAAGTATGTTTATAAAATAATAAATTACAAATTGCAAAATAAAATTAAAACATGATTTATACATGCATTTATACATATATCCTGCATGTAAAATTTAAAACTCAACAAATAACATCGTAAAAATAAATAAAAATCATCAAAGAATAGCTTATTGATTATTTAAGATTTTTAAAATAAAATCATTTTCTATTTTATTCTATTATTCTGTTGTTTTTTATTTATTTTGTCGTTTAGCGCCTAGGTGGCATGAGTATTTATATTCCGACATATTTGAAAAAGGAGGTGGAGATTTATTCACGAACAATGATATGTGTGTGCAAGTGCAACGAGCTTTGTACGTGTACAATACAATACGCAATGCAAAACCATGCGTTCACCTACTTCACACATTGAAGGTTGTGAAAGTTAGGCCGATTATCATTTCAATTTTAATTCGGTGATGAAACAATCGTATAATCCTTCACACGTAGGTGTATCACCCCCTCACATACATGTATGGTTCTACTACTCCTTAATTAAAGGAGTAATATGCTTGGGTTGTCGGGATACATCACAACCCTAAAAGAGATAGTAGACGGACACATCCAAAACATTGACTATGGTCAGGGGCGAGCGCTTACAGCTCCCAAACCCGCAAGAATCAAATTCGGAGACTTAGAGCGCTTGTCCATGGTTTCAAGTTCTAACCTTACAGCTACATCGTCACCCATTCACAGTCCAGATGTATGTACCTGTGCACAAGTATGGGTTGATCTCTCTCAAATAATGATTTTCAAATTTATTTCAATTAATTCTCAACCGCTTATTTAGCAGTCCCACTTGTTTAACTTTATTATCACTTTGAGCTTGAATGTAGAATGAAGCACGTCTACACGGGGATTCTAATTTCCTTTAAATCATATATGAGTGAGAATCTAAGATAGAATTGAGAAAGTTGTGCAACATGAAACATGCGATGAATGCAAAGTCTAGAGATAATTCTCGCGATCTCCATGCAAGATGTTGAACAAAATTTAAATTTCCCTAACAAATATGTCTAATGCATACACGGGAAATTGTACCTAGAACATGAATTTCTATCAGCGAGTGATAGAACAACTTAATTTGGCCAAGTGAATAGCACGTCTAATTAATGTGAAGGAGTGGACCTAGTCCTGCGAGCATAAAATAAACCTAGTAGCTCAAATAGCTATAATGCAATCTCATGACTACGTCAATCACCACAAAAATAGGAGCATGGTGTGCCGAGTGTCCAACGTTCATATACAAGCACGAGATCTCAAACGAGAATTGCTGGAAATGAGAAGGATAGTGCAAATTTATTACAAAAATAAATGGATAAAAACACACAAACACACACACTCTCTCTCTATCCAAAAAACCTTCATACTTTCTCAACGGGCTCAATCCACCAAGTCGCATGCCTTTGGTCGCTCCGATTTGCGTCAGCCTCTGAGAAAGTTGCTCCGAGTCCATTGGGTGCCTCGCATAAAAAAGAGAAAATAAATTTTAGATGTATTTACAAAAACATGTACAAGAAATAAACTGAATGAAATGATTATAAAAAACATGAAAATATACATAAGAAACCAAGAATCAGACTACCCAGAGATGGAAAACTTGAAATCTAAGATATTTAAACATTGTTCCTAAATTGTATACCTCCCCGGCAAATGCGTAATATTGACTACTCCAAAATCACCATTCTTGATTTTGTATTGATGTAGATGTAATTCCGGAGATCCATCAAAATAACTACACTAAGGAATGATGTTGAGAATTAAGTCTCAGTGTAGTCAAGTTATTTTATTTACTTGGATAAGTCCCAAGGTCGAACTCATAAAAGCAATACGAGGGTTTAGAATAATTATTAAATAATTCAAAAAATATATTTTTAGAGAATAATATTTTCTCGATATTTTCATATTTTTTTAGATTTTTACAGGTTTTTAATTAAGATATGTAATTAATTTAAAAATATGATTCATGAATTTTTAAAATTATTTTTATGCATGAAATAATGCCATGTATGAGCAATAAATAAATGCAACATTTTTCTGAATTTTAAATGACGAATAAATGAATGAAATGCAATATGATTAATGGAAGGTCAAGCAAGAACCAGGCCAATCAATGAGTGACTCCCTCTTATTTAATCTGAAAAATAAGTACTCAATTAACATTATATTAATTTCCAAAGTAACTCCCCAGGTATCCACAAATTATCAAGTAATAAAATAGACGATCATGAACACGTACGCTCAAGTTACTGAATAATTTCTTCATATAATGTCCCATGAATGTCTTCAAAATAAAAATCACAGTGTCGTATATGATAAATAATGAATTAAGGTTCAAAATGACACAAAGAACACCAAATTCTTGGACTGGACTCATGATCCAGATATTGTACTTGCAATTGAACACATAATGTATGTGGTTCCAATGTGCAAGTTTCCTCAACACAATGAGGAATGACAATTAAATAAGACAATAAAACATCACCTTAGGGCTTGTATGTCTCTATAGTCCTGATCTTTCATCGAGTGTACTTTGGAAGTGACATGTCGATGGTGACCGTAATTGTCGAATAATCTTTATAAAATAAAAGAAGATATTTTGGCATACATATGTGCTCTAGACATTTAATCATGAATGGCATGGTTCTCTGCATTATGCAGAATGGTGGCTCGAAAGAGATGATGTATTCAAAATGTTTGAATTCCTACCTGAACCTAAGTCTCCAAGAGTTAAGATGAATGTAGATATGATGAGTGTCATCATTCTACTATCTATACTCAAGTCATTCATGAAGCTTCATGATATTCATATTGTATGAATTTAATGAAGCATGTATAAATGTTGAAATGCTCTTACATTGAATTCTTTTGAATTTAACATAAGAGATCCTTAGTCTTAAGCAATGGTTGTTTATAGATTAAGAAAGCGCAGTGGAAGCATGGGTCGGACCCGAGTAAGAAGGAAATTCAAAGAGTTGACCTACTTCTGTGACTTCCATGTGACATCCAAAGAGTTGGATTAATGCCAATACTACAATAAGTTGATGTGTTGATAGTATGACTATCAAATCTGTCTAAAATCCTTAGTGAAGGACTCAGATAGAGCATCAGAATAATGTACATATAATCATTGACTCTGACTTTCTAATTTCATAAGATAAAGTCTGACAATTGTATCCCAATCTTTTAATGACATTTGCAATTGGTTGCATATATGTTAGAAGATTAGAAATTTGATCTTAAGGTTTAGTAGTCATCTACATGGATATTGATGTAATTGTTACAGCACTCTCTGTTGGATAGATGGACTTCATATTCTCAATGGGAGAGCCCTTAGTCTTAGAGAATGTCTCTATGACCTAGATAATAGAGTACCCTCATTGTTTGTTTCTAAATGTTGGAAATAAACATGAATTCTGAGATAGAACTATCATAAAGAGTTACGATGGATATATTTCAGATAGTAATCTAACATCTAGTGGACTCCACAAAATTAGAAAAATTAATGAATGGTTCATTAAGATTTCTAATACTGAAAATTAAACCTTGATAGATCAATAGGAGGATGAAGATCATTTGACAATGATATGGTATCAAGTCTTGGACATATGTCTGCTGATGAGATCAATAGACTAGTGAGATATGAAACTTTAGAATGTCTAAAATTTCAAATCTTACATACTTGTGAATATTGTATTCAAAGTAAAATGTCCAATACACCCTTCTCTTAGGAAAGGTGCAAGATGTCAAGGTATTCGGGATCTCATACATATTGATGTACGTGGATCATATATATCATAGTAAACATTATGGATATCTGATATCTATTGATGATTATGTATGATATGAGATTTCTTCTCTTCACCTGAGAAACCTTTGAAATGTTCAAAGATTTCGTAATTTGTTTTAGAACCAAAGTTTGAAGAAAGATGAAATGAATTTGATCCAACATAGGTAGCAAGTACCTATTAGATGAATTCAAAGAATGCCTTATGAAGATATGAATATCATTTCTATCTCAATCCTCCTAACACACCCAAACTCAATGGAGTTGTAGGGAGATACAATTGGATCATGTGTGACATTATTTGATCAATGATGGATTTTAGCATAATTATCCTCTTAGTTTCCAGGTATATATGTGTAGTAGAGACTACAATATATATCCTTAATAAGGTTCCATGCATGTAAGCTGGAATCTAGGACTTGAGAGTGTTGCTTCATTAGGAAAATAATGGATGGTATTGGGTACCTACGTTATGACCTTGAGATTCTTAAAAATACCTCATCTCTAAGAATGTGATTTTTAGAGGATTGAGACTCTTGAGAATCAAGACAAAAATGAAGTATAGGAACCCATTTGATATTGAAAAGATAATGAGGCTCCTAAAATCTAACTAAAAGGACAATTAAAGATGAAGCACTAATACCTCTTCAAATGAGTTTGAGGATGTATTCCATGGGTCAGTCAAGTCTGACAATGATCGGACTTCATGTGATGAAGCTCCTAAGGATCATGACATGGAAAGATGGATATTAGTAATAAAGTCTAATGTAGACTTCATACACAAGTGTTGTATATGGACCCTCGAGGATCCACCTATATGGGTAAGACCCATAAAGGTGTAAATGGATCTTCAAGAGAAGAGGGAACCTGATAAGAAGGTAGAGACCTTCAAAGCTCGGTTCGTAGCCATAAGCTACACGTCAGAAGAGAAGACATTGCTTGCGATGAGACTTGCTCTTCGGTAACCATGCTTAAACTCATCAGAATATTGCTAACCTCAGCTACACAACTTGACTATTGCATCTTCAGGATGTAATTCAAGATTGTATTCCTCTAAAGAATACCTCTCTGAGGATATTCGCATGAAGTAGCCCCAGGGCTTCATGTTTGGGGAAAGTAAGGTGCGAAGGCTAAAGAAATCCATCTATGGACTCAAATAAGCTTCTTGTTGTTGGAACATAAGATTTGATGAAATTATAAATGTTATGATTTCAGATAGAATCTTGATGAACCATATGAAGCTTAGTGGGAGTGCCATTGTGTTCATCGTGCTAAATGTGGATAATATCCTAATCATTTGGAATGATATAAGGATGATAATAAGTGTTTTATGATCTGGCTATTCCATACCTTGAGATATGATCTCAAAGATGCCTCTTGGATCTTAGTTCTGAAGGTGTTCAGAAGCAGAAGAAAAGAGGGTATTGGGACTGTCGCATTTGTAGTACACCTTGGACATGTCCATTTTTTTGGAAATTCCAAGAAAGGCTTCATTCCCTTGAGATTTGGTACTGACCTATCTAAAGGGATAGCACCTCAAAAAGTCGAGGAAGTGAATGATAGAACTGCTTGCACTTGTGCATCAGTTACGAGAAGCTAAGTATATACTAGATGTGTACAAAAGCCAGATGTATGCTGACGACCGAATGATCCACTTAGTCAATCCGGGATAAAATATAAGATCACTCAAGGGTCGTTGCGACCCGGATCGAGAGAAATGATTCGGTCAATCAAGAAAAATAAAGCAGACCACCAAAATCAGATGAAATCAAATAAATACGATAACGGTCCTGGCTATTTTATTAACCTGGTATAGCGACCAGGTCGAACACAAGGAGCACGGATTGGCCTCACGGCCTACGAAGTAGTCAATCAGAGAAGAGAAGATATTTTTGGTGGTTTTAAGGGTTTTTATATTTTTTTGGATTTTTAATATGTTAAGAAAATAATAAAAGCAAAGAAACTACACACTTCAACAATTTTTTAAATGCACTAAAAATCAACTAAAAATTATAACAAAAATATTTTTTTGTGTTTTATAATTTTTAGTGTTTTGAAAATTTTTTGGGATTTTTCTGATTTTTATTTAATTTTCTAAAAATGAAACAGTGACTGAAACTATAGGTACTGTCCAGCAAAGCTAAAAGGACCTAGATAAAATATCTAGAAGCCCCAAATTAGCCTGGAGGTATTTTCCTGTATAAAGAATAAAACAAGGAAAAATTAGGCACCTAGATTATTATTTTTGGGTTTTTGTATTTATTAGAATTTTTATAAAATTTTAAGTGTTTTTAAGTTTTTAGTGGCTTTCCGTAACGAAAAATAGCCAAAATTGGCTAGAAAATCAAGCACAACAAAACAAGCAGTAGATAAATTTTTTTGTATTTTTTAGATACTATTCAATATTTTTTTGTGATTTTTAAAGTTAGACAGTAGCAAAATTAGATGTTTTTGAATTTTTAAAAATATCAAATCAACTCAGAAATGTCTCCAAAAATCCTTGAAAATTTTACACCATGGCAGGAGCCATATGTCCAATTTTTGTTGGATTTGGAGGTTTCCTCACAAAAATAGCTTAAAATATGCTTGTAAATATTTGTATATACTCATAAGTATAAAAACAAAAGAAAAAGATAAAAATCAAAAAGAAGAGAAAAACATCACTCATCATGTACATAGACCACCCACCTTTATATTTATTTAGCTTCATAAATAAATAAAATTAATTTCCAAAATCTTTGTAAATATTCTATATTATATAATGTAAATAAATAAAATAAAAACAATTAAAACAAAAACAAAATAAAAATAGCAAAATTAAAAACACAAAAATATACCATGTATATAGATGTACATATGTATTTATTTCACCTATATAGATAAATAATAAAAATAAAATAAAAATGTCTTTGTATTCCTTATTTTATAATATAAATAAATAAAATATAAAATGGGAATAAAATTGTATAAAAATAACAATCAAAAATCAAAAAATTAAAATCCCATATAATGTATATATACCTATATATAACCTACTATGTATATACCTTATTTTTATTTTGAAAAATTAACTAAAAATCACTAAAAATAGAAAAAAATAAAATAAAAATATTTCATGTTTTAACTTTTTACAAATTCGGCCGTTTGCCACATGTTATTTCACTTCCAAATATTATCCACGTGGCCGATCCCTATGGGCCCTGGGGATGTTGACCGCCCGGTCAACTACCCCCCCAGGACCACTTCTCACGGGCTTAGGCGCCTGACTCGATTTCCCCATTTTTTAGCGCCTAAACCCGATTGATTCCCACCTAAACCCCGGGCCAGATCCGTCCACGACATATCCGAGACCCTCGCCGGAGCTCCTGCATCGGGATCCGCGCGCTTCCACGCCCTACTCGCGCATGTCTTCCCGGACCCTTCCAGCATATAAAGCCGAGCTCCGCCACCTCAAATCTCATCTTTGGCCATTCGATTCCACCCCCAGTGAGCTCCAGCATGTGCGTGAGAGTGACAGCTCGCGTCCTGTGCTGTTGAAGCGAGGAGAGGGAGCGAGGCCACTGATCCGGCGAAGCTTCACCGCCTTGCTCCACCACCAGCAGGAGCCCGAGCCTCGGAGGGAGACGCTCCTCGAGGCGAAGACCCAGAGCATCCTTAGCTCACCCCTAGTCTCCTCGTCCACCCAGGTAGTCCCTTAGCCTTTTTTTTCTTTGATTTTCCATTTCCCCCAAATCGCTGCTCCGCCGTCCCCCGCCGATTCCGATCGAGTCCGACCACCTACCGACCATCGGGCTTCACCATAGCCATCGCCTCCTTCCCGCGCACCTTCTCCTTAGCTCCATCCAACCCAGCTCGCACAGGAGCTGGGATTCGAGCTCCACCGTCCCCCCTTCGCCGGAGCTCGCCCACCTCGACCCTCCGTTCACCATCACCCCGCCTAACCGGGTCGAGGCAGTTTGCCCTCGACCCGCGAGTCTTCTGGTCATCTTTGCAGGTACTGCCTAGCCCCTCTGAGGGCTTGGGTCATTCGGGCCAGGAGCCTCGCCTCTGCCGACCTCGCCGGAGCTCCTTAGAGCTCGGCTGGGCCATCGGAGGCCACCAGCAGCTGCGGAGCACCACGCCGGAGCTTCTCCGATCTTCAGGCGCAGCTGGGGAGGTCAGGAGCGCGCATCTTGGGCCGGCTATGTTCGCCGACGAACTGTTCTTCCTCGACCCTCGTTCACCGTCTGATCAGACCTCCAGCTCCAGTTTGCATCTGGGTCGTCCGTTCAGGAGCAGCAACCACCGTTTGATCTGAGGAGGATAGATCTGGACCGCCCGATGCTCGAGGGTTAGCCACAGAGAGCCACGACCGTCCGATGCACCACGTGGCTTAGCCCCAGCCGTCGGATCACAGCGAGGACCCTAGCCTTGGAGCGCCCGCCGATCTCCACCGTTGATCACTCCATGTGGCGTCCATCCTGCGGCCCGCATTAATAAAGGGTAAACTACCCTTAGGCCCTCCTGTTTATTTCATTTCGCATTTAGTCCTGTAAATACCCAGTGTAGTTGTTGAGTTTTTGGTACTTTTGCATTAAGGACCTCGCACTTTATTTTCCTTGCACTTATGCCCCTGTGCGTTGTATGACACATGCATCGACACATGATTTTCTGGTTTATTTGCAATATAGGCCCTGTAGTTCTGGATGTTATCAGTTGAATGAAAGTATTTGTTTATTTGCATTTATACCCCTGTGCGTAAAACATTTGAGCATGTGCGTTTATTTTTGGGTATTTTGCAGGTAAGCCCCTGGGCTTTTGGTACCTGTTACCAAATAGCCCTCGGGACTTATTTTCATTACAATTGGGTCCCTGAGTACCCCAGACACGCGCGACGCACGTGTTTTGCTGGGTTAATTGCACCAGACCCCCCAGACTTCCGGGTATTTGCACATAGATCCTTATGCACAGTGCCCCCTCTTTATTTTTGAATAAAATAGCAAATTATTTTATTTATTTACATAAATATTTACACACATGAGCCCCTATCTCCCTCTACTTTGGCTTTTATGCGGTCAGGCCCATGCTGAGCCCTCCCTTGGGTTAGGTTGCTCAGTATTTATTCTAAATATTTCCCTCTTTTTCTTTTTAATCTTTATTCTTTTATTTTTGCACAAAAACATGCTAATTATAGGTTTTTACACAATGCATGCTTTTGGTAATTATTTCCATTTACAACTATATACATGCATTTGCAAAGGTTTTTGTAGCTAAAATATAAGAATAAAGAGTGATGAATGGGTATTCATCACCCCACTATACTTAACTTTTGCTAGTCCCTTAGCAAACACTTATTTGAAAAAGAAGTGAAAAAGAAAGAAAGAAAAAGAAAAGGAGGGGAATGTACATGGATCAAGGTTGAATATTAAACTTTCCTTCATTAAATTGAAATATGGAGCTCGATCAGATCTTTGGATTATTAATGTGTCGGAACCTTATTTAGACTTAAGCTTAAAACTCAACAGCCTCTAAGTTCCACCAATCTATGGATAAGACTCCTCAATAAACCAGATCAGAACAAGTCTACATACACAAACTCTAATGACTATGGATCTTTCCCTGCAGTGTAAGTGATATGTAGCTCCTCACCTCAGAAGTAACAAAGAAACAACCTCCCTCAACCTGGTAACTCTAATGCCTCGGTCTAGCAACTCTTTCCTCGAGAAGCGGGGTATTCCCTTCTAAGTTCAAGTGCAACCGGCTCAAGAAGAGGGGGAAGAAGTATAGACTTTTGGAAGCTCAGCCAGTGTAGCTAAGTCTCCCGCTGCAAGCTTCATGAGATGTAACATGGATACCATAAGCTTTTGCTTTATTTGACTATATACACTCCGGTGGGGTTATTAAATTTTCAATCCGACCCACCACTTTTTTGGAGTTCTTTTTTCATTTTGCATTTTTTTTCAAGTGCCTCTGTACAACATATCTACATGGTGCAACATATATACAAGAAATTTTCCTCTTGAACCAGTAGACTATCCCTCTTTTGAAGCTTTATTGCAACCCACGGCTTCTGTCTTTAGCCTTCATCACCACTAGACCAAGTTGAGACGCACTTCCTTCACTAGAAGAAGAAGAGAGGTTCCGCCTAGAAGTACTACCCTCATATGCTACCCCAAGCCAAAGGAAACTGCCTCCTCACCACCTCATCCGTGGAGAACCATGTATAAAGTGCTGGTGCAAGTCAAGCCATTGTCTCTAAGAGTCATGCGTGTGTTGTTAAGTGCTCTACTTAGGCTCATCAAGATGACACATGCTCATAGCCTGGTGGACTCAAAGAATTGAGTCCTTATGGACCTGAAAAGCCTTAACCCTAAGCCCTATAAGGTTCCTCTTAGAATTAGGTGGATTAAGATCTTAATCAAGCTCCATTTCTCAATTTAATTCCAGGCTTAGTTTAAATGTCAACTCTCATCCAGGAACAACTATATACATATATATACAAAGATGCTATTTACAAATATTTACAATCGTGCAAAATTTTTGAAAAATGTTTTGAAATCATGAATGGATGGATGCATGAAGTGCAAGTTTTGCAAAAGTATTTACAAATATTTACACAAGATTTTTGCAAACTTTTGATTTTCAAAACATTTTGGAAAAATTTTGTACTATATACATAGTTTTGATAAGAAAATATTTACATAAACTTTACATAAAAGATTTTTGAAAACATTTTTACAAAAATAATTTTGTACACTAGCTATTTATGTGCAAATAAAAGAAGTTTATGTACATGAAAAATTTTTAATTTTTGTGATTTTAGGGTTTTTAGCCATTTTATTTATTAACACACTCACACAAAGTACGAGTTATGGCTAAAGTATATATGAAATATATACACACCCCCCTATACTTAGCTCGAACGATGTCCTCAGAGTCAAGAGCGATGAAGAAGACATAACTCGTGCTAGGTATAGGGAAGTGAAAAGGAAGGTTATAAACAAAGATGAATGAATAAAATAGAAAGTCAAGAGGGTCTCGGGTCTTCCCCCTATACTTAGGATCCAGTGATCCTAAGTATAGCAGGATGTATACTAAGGGAAAACCGAGTGGAGAATGTACAGGGTCTACCCCCCCATACTTAGGGTGAAATGTCCCTAAGTATGGGTAGCAAAACAGGGGTAGAAAGAAACAAAAGAAATACCCGAAGGTCTCACATCCCCCCTATACTTAGGGTAAAGTGCACCCTAAGTATAGCATAATCAAAGATGAAGAAAGGGATGTGGGATTAAAGAATGTGGTGATATAGACATCTGGATCTATACAAGGCGGGCGATCAGTGAAACTCAGGCGTGAGATGCATTGGATGTGAGTCAAAGACCACATCTCACGCAAAATGAATAGGGGAAAGATCAACGACCCGCGACTCATGATCTAGAAATGGCTTGAGCCGCTGGCCGTTCACTCAAAAGATACTCTCAGAAGACAACTCGGATATATCAATACTACCGTTGTCGTGTACCTTTCTGACTAAGTAGGGTCCCTTCCACTTGCTCTGTAGCTTCCCTGGAAACAAACGAAGCCTCGCATCAAACAGCCATACTCTATGTCCAATCTCAAAATGCTTGTGGCTGATGTGAGAATCATGCCACTCCTTCACTTTCTCCTTATGCTGTAGGCTGTTTGAGAAAGCTGTATCTCTCAACTCCTCCAGGGCTGCTAACTCTGCCCTCCTCTGGTCTCCAACACCATCTGGATCCATAAGAATATCTGTAACTGCCCATAGTGACCTGTGCCTCAACTCAACAGGCAAATGGCATGGCTTGCCATAAACGAGGCGAAAGGGAGATGTGCCCAATGGTGTCTTGAAAGACGTCCTATATGCCCACAAGACCGAGTCCAAAAGTTGTGACCAATCCTTTCGGTCAGGGCGGACGACTTTCTACAGTTTAGTCTTGATCTCCCTATTCGACACCTCGGCTAGACCATTCGTCTGTGGATGGTAAAGTGTAGCAACACGATGGTCTATACCGAACTCGCTAGCAAGGGCCTTCACCTGGTCGTTGATGAAATGAGACCCCCCATCAGAAATCAGAACTCGTGGAACCCCGAATCGCGTGATGATGTGCTTCCTCAAAAATCTGCATACTGTCCTCGCATCAGCGGCTCGGGCGGGGATAGCCTCAACCAAACGACTAACATAATCCACAGCCAACAGAATGTACTCAAATACCTGATTCTTAGGGAATGGACCCATGAAATCGATGCCCCATGCGTCAAAAACCTCACAGAAGTGAATGGGCTGCATCGGCATCATATCACGCTGTCCACAAGTGCCCATCCTCTGACAGTCAGTACACCTCTTCACGAACTCATCAGAGTCCTTGAAGAGGGTAGGCCACCACAAGCCGGATTGGAGCACTTTCTGTGCCGTTCTCCTCCCAGAATGATGTCCTCCTGCCTCAAGCTTGTGGCAGTAAGTGAGGACGCTATGGTGTTCCTCCTGAGGAATGCACCGACGCCAGACGCTATCCCCTCCTTCGTGGTAAAGGATGGGATCCTCCCAGTGGTAGGACTTTGAAGGATATGGAAAATATCCTCAAGCGCATCACGGAAGCGTGATCGTCGTATCGAATACGACGAAGAACGACTAGTCATACTAGTTGTTCGGTGCAACGGAATTTAAAAAATTTTATTCGATGAAACCACATGATCCAAGAACCATTCTCAGATCGTTTCATCTATAACCACAACAAGTATAATGCAATACCTCTTGAAGCATGGTTGATCAAGTCTCTAAAGAAAGAGACCTCCTGTCTCAAGTCCGATCGTCGGCGAGACCGCTTGCGAGCACGGGGATGAACCGCGTTGTCCTCGCAATCCAAGAAGATGATCCAAGCGTGGTTGCTCCTGATCTCATCGCACGAGATCAAACGTCTCCTTCGTGGGCGTAGCACACCAAGAAGACGGAGAAACCGAAGAACGTCGAAGCGGCAGCGCAGTGGCGATGGCGACGACGATTCCCTTCTCTATGGTATGGTGGACGGCCACCAACAAGAGAGGGAGAGAGGGCTGGCGTGTATGAAGAAATGAGGGAGAGAGAGCTCCAATATTGCAAGTAATTAGAGAGCATAGTATGCCTCTCTATTTATAGGGTTTTGGGATCTATGGATCTCAATCCATGGGACACATAAAATCAATGGGTGAGATTGATTTGTGTCAATCTAATGGCCAAGATTGTTGTTGTCAAAAGCAACAAATTTAGGTCAAAATATATTTAAAAAAATCAAATATAATTTAGTCCTAAATCAACCCAACAAATAAGGAGAGAAGATACATGGAGATTTCATCTCCATGTACCTTCCAAGTGGACGGCCACACATTCCTTATAGGAATGTTGTGCCGCCCCTTGAGATTGCATGGAGATTGCAATCTCATGGAAATCCATGAGATTGCATATCTCCTTGGAATCTCTCTTATTTATTTGCAACAAATTTATTGGGTTTTATTCTTCAAAAAACAATTCATAATTATCTTTGAGAATATTGCATTCTTGCCATGGAAAAAATTGTGAATCATATTCACAACCCAAAACAACATATAATTCATATTGTTAATTAATTACACAATGTGTATCCAATACACATAATAATTAATCAACACATATAAATTATAATTAGCTCTCTCTAATACATTATAAATCACATTTATAATATATTATGAATAATTGGATATTTCTATCCACATTATTCTTATCCACATTAATTAAATCACATTTAATTAAATTGGATAATTTCTTCACACATCAAGATGATTAAATCACATTTAATCATTATTTCTTCATTGCTTGGATCTTATGGAATTATTCTTGAACCCTTCAAGAATAATGCAATCTCTCCGCAGATACTTGGAGATAAGGACAGGGCGATTGTATTGTTCCACGTATAGTGACATGGATATTGAGATCATATCTCAAATCCAGATCGCGGGCCTCTCACAGATGCTTGATTAAATCAAGACCGTAAATCTAATCTTCTCATTGTATCTGAATCACATTCAGATCAATATCCAACACTTGGACCAAGATCAGATCACTTCTCTACTGAGAGGAGTCACTAAATTCCAGACCCGTTTCATCACTCCCTAGGAATGGAAGCGTCATGGTTATACAATCGTTTATGATCAAATCACCCTCAGGTATTCCCAATACCTGTACATCCTGCATACTGGAAGACTCAGACTAAACCCGAAGTATCGGATCAACTTTATACTATCTACTTCATGATTTTATTAGTAAGTTTCTCATTCGATCATTGGGAGTTGGTATCGATCATACACTTTCCAAAAGTGTATATCATACCTAGGTCTTGATCATTTACTAAAAGTATATATCAAACCTACAAATTCAGTCAAGCTTCCAAAGCGAGACGACCATGCGCATGGAATTTGATTCTTCCCAATATCTCATGAGTGAGCTCATGTCTTCCGGTTCAGTAACTGAACCTGTATGATCCCTTTGAGAGATCGTATTACTCATATGCCCTTATATGCACACCAGCGCGCCGGTGTATAGACCTTGATTAGGTCATCAACCTATTGGTCTGCCAAATGTACATACTTGGACATATAGCAACACATCTGTCTCCGGTCAGAGGATGAGTGCCTATATCATGACAACATATGATATAGGACTTTGGTTATCTCGATCTCGTTAAGTCAACTCTTTGACCTAACTAATCTGACACCTCCGAATCTCTATTCCTATGCAGAGGACCTGCATCAAGAGGTCGGTCAGATATCAGCCTTCAGAGATAGGATTGCCATCTCCTACTCGGGCTGGAGATCATCTCTTAATAATCATTTGACGGTGCTTGATGAGTCCTCAATCTAACTCTTTAGATATTCATCCAAGCACCAGCCTCTATGATTCAATAGTTGAATCAACAGCTGTATGATTATTAAGATGGCCATGGTACATAACCCTAATTGTACTAAGGGACCTATTATACAAATTATCCATTCTTCATTTCAGATCAGGGAATGATATGTGCAATAACATTTATTGCATAATGGCTCGCCGTGGGCTCGCATTTCCAACAATCTCCCACTAGCCCAAAGAGCCATTAATGGGCTAATCATTTAAACCCGCACTCATGTGACAATCATAGGCTATTTGGAAAATAGCTAGGTAAGCTGATCAGTCACTCTGTTCCCGCGAGACTACGCCAAGTCCTTTTACAACACTTGCATATCCCCAGTAACAGTGCTCGCATCCAATGTGAATGTTGCATTTTATGCAACCAATACTCAATGCAGTTAATTACAGTGTCTTTGATACTACAGCTTAACCATTATCATAACCAGTATTTCCATAATCCTTATAAGAATATCCTTATTTCTGGAGATCTCTATCTCCTAAGGTATCTTTAGTTAAGACCTTTTAGATCACTATCTATAAAGTCTTAAACTTTTGAAGATAAGACTTTGAGATCACTATCTCAAAAATCTTGTTATCTATGAAGATTTTGTTATTACCGCAACCAGGTGTTTTATTTCCATAGTAGGACTAGTAACAGTTTACTACTCCCACTGCATGGCAGCCATCTGGCTTTTGTACACATCTAGCATACACCCGGCTTCTCAAAATTGATGCCCAAAGGCAAGAAGTTCTAGCATTCACTTCCTCAACTCTTTGAGGTGCTATCCCTTTAGATAGGTCAGTACCATATCTGAAGGGATGGAAGCCATTACTGGAATTTTCCATAAGATAGAATAAGTCCAAGATGTACTATTAATGTGACAGTCCCCAATACCCTCTTCTCTTTGCTTCTGAACAACTTCAGAACTAAGATCTGAGAGGCATCTTTGAAATCATATTTCAAGTTATGGAACAACCAGATTATAAAACACTAATTATTATCCTTATATCATTTTTAAATGATTAGGATATCATCTATATTTAGCACGATGAACATAAAAGCACTCCCACTAAGCTTCATATGGTTCATCAAGATTCTATCTGAAATCATAACATTTATAATTTCATCAAATCTTATGATCCAACTTCAAGAAGCTTATTTGAGTTCATAGATGGATTCCTTAGCTTGCACACCTTGCTTTCCTCAACCATGAAGCCCTGGGGCTACTTCATATGAATATCCTCAAAGAGGCATTCGTAGAGGAATGCAATATTGACTTACATCTTGAAGATGCAATAGTCAAGTTATGTAGCTAAGGTTAGCAATATTCTGATGGTTTTAAGCATGGTCATCGAAGAGCAAGTCTCATTGCAAGCAATGTCTCCTCTTCCAGTGTGTAGCTTATGGCTACGAACCGTGCTTTGAAGATCTCTGCCTTCTCATCAGGTTCCCTGTCTCTTGAAGATCCATTTACACCTTTACAGGTCTTACCCATATAGGTGGATCGTCGAGGGTCCATATACAACACTTGTATATGAAGTCTACATTAGACTTTTATTGCTATCCATCTATCCATGCTATGATCTTCAGAAGCTTCATCACATGAAGTTCGATCATTGTCAGCTTTCTCTAACACATGGAATCCATCCTCAAACTCATTTGGAGAGGTATTAATGTTTCATCTTTAATTGTCCTTTTAGTTTCCAATTTCAGGAGTCTCATTATAAATGAGTTCCTACACTTCATTTTCATCTTGATTCTCAAGAGTCTCAACCTCTAAGAATCACATTCTCGGAGATGAGATATTTTAAGAATCTCAAGATCATAAAGTAGGTATCCAATACCATCATTTATTTTCCTAATGAAGCAACACTCTCAAGTGCTAGATTCCAACATACATGGAACCTTATTAAGGATATACATTGTAGTCTCTACTACACATATATACCTGAAAACTAAGGGATAATTATGCTAAAATTCAACATTGATAAGATAATGTCACACATGATCCAATTGTATCTACCTATAACTCTTTTGAGTTAAGGTGTGTTAGGAGGATTGAGATAGAAATGATATTCATATCTCCATAAGGTATTCTTCGAATTGATCTAGTAGGTACTTGCTACCTAGATTAGATCAAATTCATTTTATCTTCCTTCAAACTTTGGTTCTAAACCAAAATTAATGAAATCTTTGAACATTTCAAAGGTTTCTTAGGTGAAGAGAAGAAATCTCATATCATACAATCATCAATAGATATCACATATCCACAATGTTTACTATGATATAGATGATCCACATACATCAATATGTATGAGATCCTGAATACCTTGGCATCTTACACCATTCCCGAAGAAGGATGTATTGGACAATATTCATAAGTATGTAAGTTTTGAAATTTTAGACATTCTAAAGTTTCATCTCTTACTAGTCTATTGATCAAATCAATAGACAAATGTCCAAGGCTTGATGCTAGATCATTGTCAAATGATCTTCATCCTCGTATTGATCTTAAGGTTTAATTTCAGTATTCAGAAATGTTAATGAACCATTCATTAATTTTTCTAATTTATGCGGAGTCCGCTAGATTTTAGATTACTATCTGAAATATCTTCATCATAACTCTTTATGATAGTTCTATCTCAGAATTCATGTTTATTTCCAACATTTAGAAACAAACAATGAGTGTATTCTTATATCTAGGTCATAGAGACATTCTCTACGACTAAAGGCTCTCCCACTGAAATTAACAAGTCTATCAATCCAGCAGAGTTTGTTGCAACAATTGCATCAATATCCATGTGGATAACTATAGACCTTAAGATCAAATTTTCCAGTCTTCTAAAACATATGCAACCCATTGCAAATGTCATCAGAAGATTGAGATACAATTATTTGACTTTATCTTATTCAATAAGTAAGTCAATATCAATGATTTATGTAGATTATTTTGATGCTCTATTCGAGTCCTTCTCTAAGGATTCTAGACAGACTTGATAGTCATACTATCAACACATCAACTTATTGCAGTTTTGGCATTCATCCAACTCTTTGGATGTCATATGGAAGTCATAGAAGTCTAGTCAACTCTTCGACTTTCCATCTTTCTTGGATCCAACTCATGCTTCCACTGCACTCCCTTTATCTATGAGCAACCATTGCTCAGGACAGAGGATCTCTTATTTTAAATTCAAAAGAATTCAAAGTAAGAGTTTTTCAACATTTATACATGCTTCATTAAATTCATACAATATGAATACTATGAAGCTTCATGAATGACTAGAGTATAGACAGTAGAATAATGACACTCATCATCTACATCCATCTAAACTCATAAAACATAGGTTCAGGTAGGTACTCAAACAATTTGAATACATCATCTCTTTATAGAGCTACCATTCTACATAATGCAGAGAACCATGTCACTCATGATTAAATGTCAAGAGCACATATGTATGCCAGAAAATCTTCATTGATTTTATAAGGATTATATGACAATTATGATCATCATCAACATGTCACTTCCAAAGTACATTTGATGATACCAAGACTATAGAGACATACAAACCCTAGGGTTGTAGTCCTATTATCTATTTAATTGTCATTTCTCAATATTATGAGGAAATTTGCACATTGCAAGCACATACATTATGTGTTCAATTGCAAGTACAATATCTGGATCATGAGTCCAATCCAAGATATTTCACTGGTTATTATTGAGTATATCATTGAGTGGGTTTTAATGAAGGATTATCTGAAATAAGAAATTTGCATAGATGTATGTATTTATATATACATATTTGACTTTGATTTAGGAATTTTTATATCAAAGTTGTCTTGCCATGTCAACATTGAAAGTTCATTCCCTTAATCACTTTCAATGTAAGAGATATACTTACCATTATATCTCAAGCAAGATCTGGGATCTCCTTCCTTATCTTTGTTGCATCCCAATAATATGAGAACCTACAACTCAGATAAAAAGAAGCGGGAACACATTCCGCCTTGCAAGTCCAACTTGCATCTCCCAATTCGGTCTTTAACACCCGGGCCCACCACCCCTAAGGCGATGTTGACCCGTCATTAATTGAACCAACCGTCAACAGGAATACAACTCGCTATGCGCAATCTAATATCGCCCCAATAATATGAGGACCCGATACTGGGGTCACTACGCATACGTCCTTACTCTTTCGAGAAGCGACGAGCCCGATCCAGATGCGCTTGCATATAGGAGCTGTCACTTCGGACAGGCGTCTCGCACATGCAATCCCTGGCGACGGAACCCTCCGCCTTGACGGGAGACCATGGATGTCACTTATGTGATCCTCCATATCATATTCAAATTTTAATTAATTATCGTGAATCATATTCACATAATTAATTCTTGCAAGGGAACTATTAGCTCTAATCATCTTAGAGTATTTCAATTGGACATAATCAATTTAATCATATTAAATTAATTATCAATCCAATTCAATCAATCAAACTTGATTATTTTACTTGAATACATATATGGTAATATCTCAAAATACGTATTAATTCGAATTTTAATAATTATAAAAATACATCTTAAACCCTCGGACATTATCCCGACCCTACCCGCTGTCATGGCCAGTACCGACGAGAGTGGGACGGACCACCTACGTTGCAACCCGCAACCCCAATGCTCTCCGACTAGGCACCATATCCGCCTCGGGAAAGGATAATGCCAAATTGATTAATTTGTACCTGAGATGATCATCGGTTCTTCAACCGAAATTGTACCATATAGTAATAATCAAAACATTTTTTGATTATAAGGAAATTTGCTAGACAAATTCCCAAATCCTATTCAAGCATCAAGTTTGAAAGATTGTAGTTTCCAATTATGATTTAGATCACATCTTAATCAATTATTGGTTAAAGCAATGTCATTTAAGGGAATAATTATCATCAAATATTTCAAAAATATTTATGCACAATTATTCTAGGAAATTAAACCATTTAATTTCACTAAATGATTAAATGACAATCACCAATCAAACATCAAGTTTGATGAATGCGTTTCCAATTAAGATTTACATCAAATCTAATAAATTAATTGGTTGAAGCCAATTCAATTATGTAAATAATCATCTTCAAATATTTCACAAATATTTTTCATGATTATTTCACGAAATTAACAATTAATTTCACTAATTTACAATCACTTGGTTCTAGATTAGGACTGTAATTTAAGCAGTGACCCCAACTTACTAAAATTAGCATATCTCAATCATATTAAATCCAAATTAGACAAAATCAATTTTCATAGATTGCTAATTTGATTTAGGACAGAACCCAAATGATGTTACACGCATTTCGAGGCAATTCTAAACAATAATTAATATTTTAATCACGTTCAGATCTACAGTTCCCGCAACAGTGCATACATGTTCATTAAAACAACCATATCTAGAGCATACGAAATCCGATTTACGTAAACTCAGATCCTATAGTTTCCTTATTTAATGGGGAACAAAATCCAAGTATTAAATTCGTGTTTAAACAATTTAAACAGTGCCGAATTTATTTACTAAACAGATCTGCGAAATCAAATGCGATGAAAACTTTCGCGACCTAAACGAACCCAAGTCGTCCTCGGTTTTTCGAATCATATTCGAAACCGTCGACCTAAGGCTCTGATACCACTTGAAGGATATGGAAAATATCCTCAAGCGCATCACGGAAGCGTGATCGTCGTATCGAATACGACAAAGAACGACTAGTCGTACTAGTTGTTCGGTGCAGCGGAATTTAAAAAATTTTATTCGATGAAACCACATGATCCAAGAACCATTCTCAGATCGTTTCATCTATAACCACAACAAGTATAATGCAATACCTCTTGAAACGTGGTTGATCAAGTCTCTAAAGAAAGAGACCTCCTGTCTCAAGTCAGATCGTCGGCGAGACCGCTTGCGAGCACGGGGATGAACCGCGTTGTCCTCGCAATCCAAGAAGGATCCATCTTTGATCCACAGGCTGATCCTCGCAAGTCCGATCCTCAGGCTGCTCTATACGGGAGAGGTGATCCACCACCACATTCTTGACTCCAGGCTTATCTTTGATCTCAATGTCGAACTCCTGGAGTAGAAGGATCCATCTAGTAAGTCTGGCCTTGGCATCCTTCTTTGCCATGAGGTACCTGATGGCGGTGTGATCTGTGTACAGAGTCACTCTAGATCCAATGATATAAGATCGAAACTTATCTAGGGCGAACACTACGGCTAGCATCTCCTTCTCTGTGACTGTGTAATTCCGCTGGGCGGAATCCAATGTGCGGCTAGCGTAGTGGACAGCAAATGGAACTCCATCCCTCCTCTGTCCCAGCACTGCCCCTACGGCAAAATCGGAGGCATCCGTCATGATCTCGAATGGGAGAGACCAATCGGGCGGCTGGAGGACAGGGGCCTCAATCACACACTGCTGGAGCGTCGCAAAGGACGAAAGACACTTGTCATCGACAAGGAACTCGGTGTCTTTCGTTAAGAGGTCAGTCAACGGCCGGGCAATCCTGCTGAAATCCTGAATAAATCTCCGATAAAAACCAACGTGCCCCAGGAATGACCGTAGCTGCCTCAAATTGGACGGCGGTGCGAGTTTTCTAATGACATCAACCTTGGCCGGATCAACCTCCATGCCCCTGTTGGAGATGATATGGCCAAGCACCGTCCCTTGAGTCACCATGAAGTGACTCTTCTCCCAAGATAGAACCAAATGGTACTCAATACATCGCTGGAGTACTCGGTCTAGACAGTCAAGACAGGAGTCGAATTCGTCGCCGTAGACCGACAAATCGTCCATGAAGACCTCCAAACACTCCCCTACCATGTTCGAAAAGATCGACAGCATGCACCTCTGAAAAGTCGCAGGGGCATTGCATAGCCCAAATGGCATGCGTCGAAAGGCATATGTACCAAAGGGACAGGTAAAGGTGGTCTGCTCCTGATCCTCAGGAGCGATGGCCACCTGGTTGTAGCCCGAGTACCCATCTAGGAAGCAATAATGGCTCTTCCCTTCCAGTCTCTCAATGATCTGGTCAATAAAAGGCAGGGGAAATGGTCCTTCTTGGTGACCTGGTTGAGTCTCCTGTAGTCAACACAGACCCTCCAAGAGGTAGGTACTCGTGTAGCAATCTCCTCTCCCGACTCACTGATCACAGTCGTGATGCCCGTCTTCTTGGGCACCACATGCAAGGGGCTGACCCACTTGGAGTCGGAAATGGGATAAATAAAATATGCACTCCACCATTTTGATATTTCCTTCATCACGACCTCTCTCAGGTTGGGGTTCAGTCGTCGCTGGAACTCACGCGATGGCTTCGCCCCCTCCTCGAGATAAATATGGTGGGAGCAAACTGATGGACTAATCCCATGGAGATCTGCTACGCTCCATCTGATTGCCTTGCGGTTCTCTTCAAGAACCCCCATCAAACGGGATTCTTGCTCTCCAGTCAGATCGGTGGAGATGATGACTGGGTACATCTCAGGTTCACCTGTAAGGAACCGATACTTCAGCGAAGTAGGGAGCGGCTTCGGCTCTGGACAACTGGGTGCTGGCAAATCTGGCCTCAGAAGAAGGTGCGTGAATGCTGCTAAATCTGCCAAATCTTCCTGGGAGAAAGAATACAAGCTCTCGCAAACTGGGTATGGAGAAGGCTGCTCAACTGTGCTGTCTCTGATCTGCTCTGCCTCTACCTCCTCCTCATCTGTAGGCTCTGGTGGACTCAGGTCTGGCATCTGATCATTACAATCTGCCCAATCAGACTCTGAATCCGAGGGATCTGCATCAAACAAGGTGGCATCAGTACCACCATCACACAAGGTGGCCTCAGTACCACCATCACTAAGAACCGTGTCGCGGTCGAGAACCGGCTCTGCTGCCTCTGTAGTATCCTGGACCAGGGTTGTGCTCTCCAAGCTCTCCTCTGCTGTCATCTTTGCATCAGTGGTGTCTGGAAATGAGAGGATGGCCTGTGCGGAAGGGTCTTCCCATGCTGCCTCATCATCTGTGATCACAAAATCATAGTCCTGGTGGATGTCTAGCCCAGCGTCGGTCAGCTGCTCTATATCTGTGCTGGTCTCTGAGCATGCTCTCTCTCTGACTCTGTAGTCCCCGACTGTCTCTATTTGTACACTCTCGCCCTCGACGCGAAAGTATACCTTCCCGCTATCATGATCAGTCACCGCCTTGGCTGTGGCCAAGAACGGACGACCGAGGATGATGGGGGTATCGGCCACTGAATCAGGGATCTCCATGTCCAACACTACGAAGTCCACGGGGAATTGCAGGCCCTGAATCGTGACGATAACGTCTCGCAACAACCCCTTCGGCCTCTTGACAGATCGATCAGCAAACTGAAGGACTGTCCTGCTCTGTCGAAGAGTGCCCAACTCGAAGCGGTCGAGAAGGGCTGCCGGAAGGAGGTTGATAGACGATCCGCTATCCAATAGAGTCCGGTCGAACCTCTGCTCACTAATCTGACATCTGACATACGGGGCTCCTGAATCTGGCCTCTTGGCCGGCAGACGGTTCTGGATCGCGAAGCACGTGGCTTTTGTCAGCACATGTATCTCTGAATGATGGTTCCTCCTCCTCCTCCTGACTGTGGTCCTATCTCTCAAAGATCGCTGAAGAAGGGGGATGTGCTGCAAAGCCTCCTGAAGGGTCAGCTGTATGTGAAATCGATCAATGATGCTCTGGCTGAACTCCTCCTGCTCTCTCTTTTTTGGGTCTTTGTCTCTTTTCTTCCCCTTCCCCATCAGAAGGGCTCTAGGGAAGGGAATCACAGGGTCCTTCTCAGATGAAGGACTAAGAAGAGGTCTAGACGGCTCGACGGCCGGATCCGTACATACATCAATCACCACAGCGGGACCAGAAGAAACTAAACCTTTTCCTTTATTCAAAACAGTGTTCTGAGATACATCAACAGAAGGAAAAACAATATCTCTCTCAAAATGAACACCGGTGGCCTCAGTACCACCACAGGCTGGCTCTGCTAGACGTCTCGCAGCCTCAGTACCGCGTGCTGGCTCGGCTACTCTGTTGGCGTCAGTACCACCTCCTCGAACTGGTAAAGCGGCGGCCTCAGCACCGCCGGTGGGATCATCATCCTTGGTGGCATCAGTACCACCATCATCGTCATGAGCGGCCTCAGTACCGCTCTCCTCCTCCTCATCTGGCGCCCCGGATGTGTCCTCATGGTGTAGCTCAGACGAGGCGCCGCCGCCTGTTGGTGTCCTACCGCTCCTAAGCGTAACAAAATCAGCATCAAACAGATCCGAAGATGTATCAACAAATGGATCACTAGGAGTGGCGTGCTCAGTGTAAGCTACCTGCTCAGACTTCCGCTTCAGGCTGTTGGGATTCGGCTCAATCTGGGCAGGAATGGCGGCCTTCCCTCTCACGATGTCCCGCATCTCCTGGCGGAACTCGTCCATTTCCCGTCTGAAGGTAGCCTGCTGGTCCGTGAGGAGGCGGGCTATGTCATCCAAAACAGGGCTCTCGTGGGAGCCCGACGGGCAGCCTCTCTGGTGATGAGGCTGCTGGAACTGGTGTTGCTGCTGGTGAGAGGGGTAAGAAGGAGGGTGCTGCCGGTGTGGCTGGTGAGCCTGCTGCTCACGTCTCCAAGACTGTCCCTGCTGCTGATAGGGACGAGGAACGAAGGATGACTGCGGTTGTGACTGGTAAACTGGGAGCTGCTGCTGCTGGTGATCTCTCTGCTGGCTATACTGGCCTCCCTGGCCAGATGGCTGCTGCTGGGGCTAGGTACCTCCATTCCCCCACCTGAATCCGGGATGGTCTCGTTGGATCCCAGGCTGAGGACGGTCATACCAAATCCCGTTGACATCCATCAACGGCTCGGTGTCGTACTGGGCTGGCGGGAGTACTGCCAGAGGCTGGTCCGGTTGGTATACCATCATATGCAGGTCTGGAGATGGTGGTGACTGGTAAGAGGGCTGCTGCGGTTGGTACGAATCCGCCTGTACAAGGTGAACCTGTCTAGGCTGCTGAAAGGAGCTGGAGCGCTGGGACGAGCTGCAGCTGCCGCTGGTATCGCCTCGCGACTGAAGACGGGGCTGTGAAGCCGTCTGTGCCTTCTGGAGACACCTGAGCTGGGTCTTCATGTCGCTTAGAGTCTGTGCCATCTGCTCTATCTGAGTGATGCCCTGGCACTGCTTCTTCTCGATCAGCTCCATGCGGTCCAACTTCTCGCTGATAATACCCATATCCGCAGCGGATGACCCTGCATGTGCTGCTGCTAATGCGGATGAACTGGATGGACCGGCATCGACCCGTGCTATCCTCTGGTACTGCACGGGTCCTGGCTGCTGCTGGGGTCTGCCTTGAGTATACAACCGGGTCTGGGACATCATCATATAGTTCTCGGCCATCTCCTCGTAGATGGCCCAGACCTGGTCGTGATCCTTGGCGAAATAGGACCCGCCACAAGAAGCATTCACTAAGCCCTGGAGCTCTGGTGTCAGCCCGCTGAAGAAGCTCTGCACAAGGTTCGGCTTCGAGATATCATGGTGCGGGCATCGGTCAGTAAGCTCATGAAACCTCTCCCATGCCTCATGGAATTGCTCGTTGGGGAGCATGGAGAAGTTGCTGATCAGGGCCCTCGCTGCATTGGTCCGCCCGAGTGGATAGTACTTGTTCAAGTACTCGGTGCGGAGCTGCTCCCAGGTGTAAACAAACTTCCCCAAATGCTTCAGCCAGGTGGCTACTCTGTCTGCTAGGGAGAAGGGGAAGGCGATCATCCTGATCGTATCCTGGTCCACCTGACGATCGTGGACAGTGCTGCAAATCATCAGAAACTCCTGGAGGTGGAGATGGGGCTCCTCAGTTGCGAGCCCGTGGAAGCGGGGGAGTAGCTGCAAGGTATTCGGGGGGAACTTGAAGTCCCCCACGATGGCTGGAAGTACGACCCAGTGGTGCGTCAGCGTCGATCCGGGGTTGTGCAACTCCCGCATCGGTCTCGGTGGTCCTCCGGCCGCGGCTGCGGCGGCTGCTGCGGCTGCTGCTGCGGCCGCTGCATCTGCATTCTCTGGAATCCTCGGTCCCTCTCTGCGCTCCTCGCGCTCTGCTCACATCTGCTCCATCTCTCTCCTCATGTCGAGCATGAAAGCTCCCTGATCTCTCAACTGCTGCTGGACGGTCTCTAAAGAGACGATTAGGGTGGAGTTGATCGCTCCCTGATCCAATACGAAGTGCTCAGGCTGACGGGAGCAATCCTCAGAGCTGCCGGCCATGGCGTCTGCAAAATCAAACGAGCCAAACTCAGGTGCTGTCAAATCTGTGAGTCTCTCCTCTGGCTCATATCTCTCAGAACCGAAAGAAAGGGGGTCGAGGGGGAAAAGGGCGGAATCATACTCGGGCTCGGAGAACTGGTCTCGGCTCTCGCGGGCCAACCTAAATGACTGGGTAGACGTGCCCGAAAGCGGTGCAGCCAGAGGCTGCCTAAGAGAGCGTCTACCCATCATCGTGATCTGGTCGAGTAGTGCGGATGGGATCTGGAGAAACTATGATCAAAATGCAAACCCCTCTGTTCACCAACGCAACACGAGCTGAAGATCGTGAAGGCTCGGTCAAATTATCTTGTCAGTTTTTATTAGGTGAACAAACAGTTTATCAGAGCGCTTCTGTGACCTGTTGGGATACCCGATGCTACTCCAACCGACTGGCCCACACGGAAGAGTCGGTAGTTAGCTAGAAATAGCATCGGAGGGCTCTACCTAGGGTGTAGGTCACTCTCTCGCGCAAGCAAACCAAACAATGAGGGGGTTGCTCTCCCCAAGACAAATTTTTCAGTTAAGTATCTTTTAGGGTCAATAGCTTAAACAGACCCGATTTTATGGTTTTTCTTTTTAATATTTTTCAATAAAAACAAAGGCCTAACGAATTTTTCGGTTCTCCTAGTTATTTAGTCCAAAATAGGGGGAGAAGACGAAAAAGCCGATGCGCGAGAAATCAATGATGCATGCAGAGATAGAAATGCGTACCTGACTCCAGCAGTCTACATGCAAGATGATCCGCACAGAATTGAAAGACAGGAAATAAACTACCTAAATGGTGCAGGTGGAAAGCCGAGTCCTAAACAGGCAATTTCTACTCGATAGAACCGTCTAGCCTAGTCACTCGCCCTCGATCCAAAGAGTCCGGTCTAGACCCACCCCTCCTCTTCTCGACAGGTCGAGTTCAGGAGTAGCGCTTGACGGGGCAGGCTCGTAGCGCGTAGGCTCTCAGGAAAGCGACTAAACTATTTTTATTATTGATTTATTAGTAGGTCCAATTATCGCTCTATAGGAACATGCAATCAATTAAGTGTGGGGATCCTACTAATTACGGCACAGTCAAGCAGAAAATCCTAAATCTAAGGGCTCTAGAAAAACCACGAAAAACCGTAAAAGGCAGCTAAAAAGCTAAAACCGTGAAAAACCGCGAAAAATCTAAATGGGTCCCCCAGCACACCGGTGCTCGGCGAAACAGACCCGAGAGTCCCAGTGTCTGTCCGAATGTACCTGTATTATTACAACAATTCAAATATACGAGAAATAAATCCTAATCTAAACTATGCTAATCCACGGCTATTCCGCGGCTCCCGCACTCCTGCTCGCTCTCATGCGCTCTCCTGCGGCTCTGTAAAGAAAAAGCAGCCGCCTCCGACTCTCGCGGTTGCGTCGGCTTCCGAAGAAGCCACCTCGATCCTCGAGCCCTCGTAAGAAAAAAAGCAAGAATGTCAGACCAAATGAATATATAAACAGATCAAATGTATATACAAGAATATGTACAGAAAACCGCATAAAAGAAAACCACGGAAAAACAACTACTAAGCCGTGCTCCCCGGCAACGGCGCCATTCTGACGACCGAATGATCCACTCAGTCAATCCGAGATAAAATATAAGATCACTCAAGGGTCGTTGCGACCCGGATCAAGAGAAATGATTCGATCAATCAGGAAAAATAAAGCAGACCACCAAAATCAGATGAAATCAAATAAATATGATAGCGGTCCTAGCTATTTTATTAACCTGGTATAGCGACCAGGGTCGAACACAAGGAGCACGGATTGGCCTCACGGCCTACGAAGTAGTCAATCAGAGAAGAGAAGATATTTTTGGTGGCTTTTAAGGGTTTTTATATTTTTTGGATTTTTAATATGTTAAGAAAATAATAAAAGCAAAGAAACTACACACTTCAACAATTTATTAAATGCACTAAAAATCAACCAAAAATTCTAACAAAAATATTTTTTTTGTGTTTTATAATTTTTAGTGTTTTTGTTGAATTTTTGGGATTTTTCTGATTTTTATTTAATTTTCTAAAAATGAAACAGTTACTGAAACTATAGGTACTGTCCAGCAAAGTTAAAAGGACCTAGATAAAATATCTAGAAGCCCCAAATTAGCCTGAAGGTATTTTTCCTGTATAGAGAATAAAATAAGGAAAAATTAGGCCCCTAGATTATTATTGTTGGGTTTTTGGTTTATTTATTAGAATTTTTATAAAATTTTAAGTGTTTTTCAGTTTTTAGTGGTTTTCCGTAATGAAAAATAGCCAAAATTGGCTAGAAAATCAAACACAACAAAACAAGCAGTAGAAATTTTTTTTTGTAATTTTTAGATACTATTTAATATTTTTTTGTGATTTTTAAAGTTAGACAGTAGCAAAATTAGATGTTTTTGAATTTTTAAAAATATCAAATCAAATCAGAAATGTCTCCAAAAATCCTTGAAAATTTTACACTATGGCAGGAGGCATGTGTCCAATTTTTGTTGGATTTGGAGGTAATTTGCTATTTTATTCAAAAATAAAGAGGGGGCACTGTACACAAAGCACCTATGTGCAAATACCCGAAAGTCTGGGGGGTCTGGTGCAATTAACCCAGCAAAACACGTGCGTCGCGCGTGTCTGGGGCACTCAGGGACCCAAATGTAATGAAAATAAGTCCCGAGGGCTATTTGGTAATAGGTACCAAAAGCCCAGGGGCTTACCTGCAAAATACCCAAAAATAAACGCACATGCTCAAATGTTTCACGCACAGGGGTATAAATGCAAATAAAAAAAACTTTCATTCGACTGATAACATCCAGAACTACAGGGCCTATATTGCAAATAAACCAGAAAATCACGTGTCGATGTACGTGTCATACAACGCACAGGGGCATAAGTGCAAGGAAAATAAAGTGCGAGGTCCTTAATGCAAAAGTACCAAAAACTCAACAACTACACTAGGTATTTACAGGACTAAATGCTAAATGAAATAAACAAGAGGGCCTAAGGGTAGTTTACCCTTTATTAATGCGGGCCGCAGGATGGACGCCACGTGGAGGGATCAACGGTGGAGATCGGCGGGCGCTCCAAGGCTGGGGCCCTCGCTGTGATCCGACGGTTGGGGCTAAGCCACGTGGTGCATCGGACGGTCGTGGCTCTCTGTGGCTAACCCTCGAGCATCGGGCGGTCCAGATCTATCCTCCTCAGATCAAACGGTGGTTGATGCTCCTGAACGGACGGCCCAGATGCAAACTGGAGCTGGAGGTCTGATTGGACGGTGAACGAGGGTCGAGGAAGAACAGTTCGCCGGCGAACTTCGCCGGCCCAAGATACGCGCTCCTGACCTCCCCTGCTGCGCCTGAAGATCGGAGAAGCTCCGGCGTGGTGCTCCGCAGCTGCGGGTGGCCTCCGATGGCCCAGCCGAGCTCTGAGGAGCTCCGGCGAGGTCGGCGGAGGCGAGGCTCCTGGCCCGAATGACCCAAGCCCTCAGAGGGGCTAGGTAGTACCTGCAAAGACGACCAGAAGACTCGCGGGTCGAGGGCAAACTGCCTCAACCCGGTTAGGCGGGGTGATGGTGAACGGAGGGTCGAGGTGGGCGAGCTCCGGCGAAGGGGGGACGGTGGAGCTCGAATCCCAGCTCCTGTGCGAGCTGGGTTGGATGGAGCTATGGAGAAGGTGCGCGGGAAGGAGACGATGGCTATGGTGAAGCCCGATGGTCGGTAGGTGGTCGGACTCGATCGGAATCGGCGGGGGACGGCAGAGCAGCGATTTGGGGGAAATGGAAAATCAAAGAAAAAGAGAAGGCTAAGGGACTACCTGGGTGGACGAGGAGACTAGGGGTGAGCTAAGGATGCTCTGGGTCTTCGCCTCGAGGAGCGTCTCCCTCCGAGGCTCGGGCTCCTGCTGGTGGCGGAGCAAGGCGACGAAGCTTCGCCGGATCAGTGGTCTCGCTCCCTCTCCTCGCTTCAACAGCACAGGACGCGAGCTGTCACTCTCACGCACACGCTGGAGCTCACTGGGGGTGGAATCGAATGGCCAAAGATGAGATTTGAGGTGGCGGAGCTCGGCTTTATACGATGGAAGGGTCCGGGAAGACAGGCGCGGGTAGGGCGTGGAAGCGCGCGGATCCCGATGCAGGAGCTCCGGCGAGGGTCTCGGATATGTCGTGGACGGATCTGACCCAGGGTTTAGGTGGGAATCAATCGGGTTTAGGCGCTAAAAAATGGGGAAATCGGGTCGGGCGCCTAAGCCCGTGAGAAGTGGTCCTGGGGGGGGGGGGTAGTTGACTGGGCGGTCAACATCCTCAGGGCCAATAGGGATCGGTCACGTGGATAATATTTGGAAGTGAAATAACAGGTGGCAAACGGCCGAATTTGTAAAAAGATAAAACATGAAATATTTTTATTTTAATTTTTTTCCTATTTTTTAGTGATTTTTAGTTAATTTTTCAAAATAAAAATAAGGTATATACATAGTAGGTTATATATAGGTATATATACACTATATGGGATTTTAATTTTTTAAATTTTGATTGTTATTTTTATACAATTTTATTCCCATTTTATATTTTATTTATTTATATTATAAAATAAGGAATACAAAGACATTTTTATTTTATTTTTATTATTTATCTATATAGGTGAAATAAATACATATGTACATTTATATACATGGTATATTTTTGTGTTTTTAATTTTGCTATTTTTATTTTGTTTTTGTTTTAATTGTTTTTATTTTATTTATTTACATTATATAATATAGAATATTTACAAAGATTTTGGAAATTAATTTTATTTATTTATGAAGCTAAATAAATATAAAGGTGGGTGGTCTATGTACATGATGAGTGATGTTTTTCTCTTATTTTTGATTTTTATCTTTTTCTTTTGTTTTTATACTTATGGGTATATACAAATATTTACAAGCATATTTTAAGCTATTTTTGTGAGGAAAATACTTTTATTTATTTACATAAATATTTACACACATGAGCCCCTATCTCCCTCTACTTTGGCTTTTATGCGGTCAGGCCCATGCTGAGCCCTCCCTTGGGTTAGGTTGCTCAATATTTATTCTAAATATTTCCCTCTTTTTCTTTTTAATCTTTATTCTTTTATTTTTGCACAAAAAACATGCTAATTATAGGGTTTTTACACAATGCATGCTTTTGGTAATTATTTCCATTTACAACTATATACATGCATTTGCAAAGGTTTTTGTAGCTAAAATATAAGAATAAAGAGTGATGAATGGGTATTCATCATCTGCCATGCAGTGGGAGTAGTAAACCGTTACTAATCCTACTATGGAGAGAAAACACTTGATCGCAGTAATAACAATATCTTCAAAGATGACAAGGCTTTAGAGATAGTGGCATCTAAGTCTTATCTTCAAGAAATTAAGACTTTTAGATAGAGATCTAAAAAGGTCTTAACTGTGAATACCTTGAGAGATAGTGACCTCCCAGAATAAGGGTATTCTGATAAGGATTATGGAAATACTGGTTATAATAGTTTTTGAGCAATAGTGTCAAGGACACTATAACTGCTTTGACTAGATTGAGTATTGGTTGCATTAGATGCAACATTCGCATTGGACGCGAGCATTGTTACTGGGGATATGCAAGTGCCGTAAAAGGACTTGGCATATTCTTTTGGGAACAGAGTGACTGATAAGCTTACCTAGCTATTTTTTAAATAGCATATGATTGTCACATGAGTGTGGGTTTAAATTATTAGCCCATTAATGACTCTTTGGGCTAGTGGGAGATTGTTGGACATGTGAGCCCACGGCGAGCCATTATGCAACAAATATTATTGCAAATATCATTCCCTTATCTGAAATAAAGAATAAATAATTTGCATAATAGGTCCCTTTGTACAATTAGGGTTATGTACCATGGCTATCTTAATGATCATACAACTGTTGATTCAATTATTGAATCATAGAGGCTGGTGCTTGGATGAATATCTAAAGAGTTAGATTGAGGATCATCAAGCACCGTCAAATGATTGTTAAGATGTGATCTCTAGCCTGAGTAGGAGATGGCAATCCTTTCTCACATAGGCTGATATCTGACCGACCTCTTGATGCAGGTCCTCTGCATAGGAATAGAGATTCGGAGGTGTCAGATTAGTTAGGTCAAAGAGTTGACTTAACGAGACTGAGATAACCTAAGTCCTATGTTGAATGCTATCACAGCATAGGCACGCATCCTCTGACCGAAGACAGATGTATTGCTATATGTCTGAGTATGTACATTTGGCAGACCAATAGGTTGATGACCTAACCAAGGTCTATACACCGACGAGCTGGTGTGCATATAAGGGCATATGAGTAATACGATCTCTCAAAGGGATCATACAGGTTCACTACTGAACCGGAAGACATGAGCTCACTCATGAGATATTGGGAAGAATCAAATTCCGTGCACGGTCGTCTCGCTTTGGAAGCTTGACTGAATTTGTAGGTTTGATATATACTTTTGGAAAGTATATAATCAAGACCCATGTATGATATATGCTTTTGGAAAGTATATGATCAATACCAAATCCCAATGATCAAATGAGAAACTTAGTGATCAAACCCTGAAGAAGACAGTATAAAATTGATCTTGATCTTCGGGTTGAACATGGGTCTTCCAGTATGCAGGATGTACAGGTATTGGAAATACCTGAGGGTAATGTGATCATAAATGATTGTATATCCATGACGCTTCCATTCCGAGGGAGTGATGAAAGAGGTCTGGATTTTAGTGACTCCTTTCAGTAGAGAAGCAATCTGATCTTAGTCCAAGTGTTGGACATTGGTATGAATGAGATTCAGATGCAATGAGAAGATTAGATTTGCGGTCTTGATTTAATAAAGCATCTGTGGGAGGTTCGTAAGATCTGGATTTGAGATGAAATCTCAACATCCAAGTCATTATACGTGGAACAATACAATCACCCTGTCCTTATCTCCAAGTATATGCGGAGAAAGCACATTATTCTTGAAGGACTTCAAGAATAATTCATTTGATGAATTATGTATCCAAGCATCGAGAAAATGGATAACTAAATATGATTTAATTATCATGAATAATATGAATTTGACTCATATTATAAGGAGAGATATCTAAGATAGTTAAATGTGATTTAATTATCAAAGATATAAATAACGTGAATGTGATTCATGTTATGGGCACATGAGAAAAGAGATCCAAGATGATTAAATGTGATTTAATTATCATGGATATGAATAATGTGGATAGCACTATCCATATTAATCACACACACATATATATATATATATTATAAATACGATTTATAATATATTAGAGAAAGAGAAACTATGTAAATAGCATTTGTTAAATATTAATGTGAATTGGATTCACATTAAGTAATTAATTGGAAATGTAATTTACAAATTAGTTTGGGATGTGAATATGATTCACATATTTTTCAATGGCATGATTGAAATATTCACAAATTAATTTGGAATTAATTTGGTGGATATTTTTTGTGATAATTGTTATTGCAAAATTAATTAAGATATAATAAGATAAAATAAAAAGAAGACAAACTAACCACCTAAATAAAAGGTGGCGCCACTTATGACTTGTTCATAGGTGACGCCCCCCATGATTTAGGATGGTTGGTTGACTCCCTTTTTATTATCACATTATCTCTTGATAAACTTAATTATGTTTAATTAAATTATGTTGATAATGTTGCAACATATTTTTAATTTAAATATAAATAAATGTTGTTGGTTTTAACCAACAACAATCATAGCCATTGATTATAACATAGACCAAGCATAGCCGTTGGATCTATGCGTCCCATGGATTGAGATCCATTGGATCCCAAACTAGTATAAAAGAAGGGCTAGCCTAGCCTTCCAAAGTACATTTATCAAGAGTTGTACAAGGTTACAACTCTCTCTCTCTCTCATATTCCCGCCCTCTCTCTTTCTCTCCTCCAAAAGATGGCCGTCCATCTTGTGTTGAGAAAGGAGAGACTCTCGGCATTCGCCTTCGACGACTTGAGGATCTCCTTCTTCTTTGGAGTTGCTTGCTCTAAAGGAAGACGACGGATTTCGCTTGACGAAATCAGGGGATCCATCGCTTGGATCTTCATTGAGGATTGCGGGAGGAACGCGACTCATCGTGCCCGCAAGTGCATTCTCCGTGGATCGGACTTAAGACATGAGGATCTCTTGTTTGGGATCTCACGATCGCAACCACGCTTCAAGAGGTATTCCTTATACTTGTGGTTTGATGAAACAATCCGAGAAGTGTTCTCGTGATCTTGTGGTTTCATCTTTACTTTTGAAAATTTTTAATTTCCGCCGCATCTAGCGACTAGTACGACTAGTCGCCCTGATCGCATACGTTGCGATCAACACGCTTCCATAATGCGCTTGAGGACTCCCAATATCCTTCACTCCCCCCCTGACCCAGGTCGCCCCCTGCCCCCGCCGCCCCCGCACCTCCCCCTCGCCCTACCGTGCCTCCTCCCTTCGCCCTGGTGCCCCCAGGTCACCACCACCTCCCCCTACCCTGCCTCCACTGTCTTATACCCTCCTCCCTCCTCGGCGTCCACACGACTCTTCTGAGTTAGTTCACCTCTGCTGCGCACATGGGCAGCGACCTCCCTGACCCTTGTCATCATCGACATTGCCATTGTCATCTACGAGAATGTCAATGCTTGAAGAAGTAGTGCAGATCCATGAACGTGGAGGTGTGAGATATTTTTCCAAATATACCCCTCTAACAACACCATGGTTTGACTAAACCATGGTTAAGTTCAACTTATTGACGTTCTAAGTAACGGAGGGGCACAACTGATAATTGTGGCTTTTAACATGTCATTTTCTGCCTTCACATACTACAATAAATCATTCTTAAGTGAGGTAGAAAGCGAGTCATCAACCTTCGATTAATGATTGATCGATTTTGTTGATCTCATTTCTCGAGATGAATTTTCCGACGGTCTTGTATTATTTTACAGTTTCATATTGTATTACGACTTTTCTGATGGCACACTTTACGATGAGATTGACTTTTTATTTATTGCGATCGAACGAATTTTGATATGCGATCAATGGATTAATATGTGTTTATTTAACAATAATTGAATATTGATTGATTATGTAGACCCTTAATCAGATCGGATTGGGATTATTTGGACCGAGTGAGACATGGTATGCTTCTTATTGCTTCAATGGTTCCAATTTGGGGGCGCTTCAATGATGTAGATGAATGGCATTCCCGATCCAACGCTAACCGTAACATATGGAGTTGTTCTTATCCGATCTCTTGGATGACGATGCTCTTGCTACTTTGGATAAATGGATGGAACTCTATGCAGTGGTAGTGGAAGGAGCTTGCTGGTTGTGGGAGGTCGTGGAGGATAGAAGAAGAAGGTGGAGAAGAAGGCATATGATGGTGGTAGAGTCTATGTGCTGAAATGGGTCTTGACGAAAATCAAAGAAAAGATTTTGGGGAGAACACATGAAAGAAAAGGAGATGTGAATGTAATGCGAGAGGAAAAAGAAACAAAGAAGAAGGAGAAGGGGTGGGGGTCTGGAAGTTTGCATGGGTTGGAGTAGCAAGGAACTCGATTCCTGTTCCTTACCTCAACTGGGGGCGGAGCACGATAAGAAGCTCGACTGCAGCTCTTGGAGGAGCAACAATAGCAGGGTCGAGGATCGAAATTGGATCGCACTGATTTCGTGGAGGTCTTCACCGCGACGTCGAGGACCGCTATCAGCAGTCCCAACTATCAACTCGCTCCCCTTATCTCAAATATCGGTGGATATAGTTTATAAATATCTAGAAGATGGAAGGAGAATATCTAAATAGGGAGCATGGTCATGGAGTTGGAGGTTACACTCGTAAGGTTGTAAGGGATCAGGGGATCGAAGAGAGCTTGCGATATGATTCGTTCCCGGGTGGTTTGAGGCGATAAGGACAAGGTTGGTGATGGAAGTTAGAAATGTAGAGGGTTACGATGGTTTAGTTGGAGAAGAATATGAGGATTAGGGTGGCAATGGTTCGTATGAGGAGGTCGGAGCTCGGGCTGCATATACAATTTTGCAAATCGCCTCTTTGTGACCAACGTTCCGAACCTCAAATAATATTCAAATTTACAAGAAATAATCTCACTTCGAATCTTCGAAGCAAGCACAAATATACACATTCATCTTCTCATATATGCATGAAGAAATAGTCAAACATACATTCTAACATTTAGTTATAAGCAAGAGTCAACTTTAATTGTTTTTAAATTTTAGATCATGTTACATCGATTATAAAACACATAAATTCACCAAACCATGATTTTATGTATCACAAACACATCTTCCATCCCGTAAGAAACTCTCATGTTGAGGGTAGTCAAGCAGAACCCTTACATTTGAAATTAAATTTTTAATGGGGATCACATGACATTGCAGATATGATGCAATTTTAACCAGCACATTACCTGGGACGGAAAGTCTCATTATTTTCTTTTACAAGATTCTAAAATTTACAAGTTATAACACATAATAAAGCATATACTTATTGTTAAAGAATACCATATATTATTGTTCCTTTATTTACCTCTATTTCCTTATATATCACTGTTTCCTTATCAACTGTTTCCCGATGTAACCCCATAGGGGTATTTATGTAAATCCTCCTCTGAGAACCCTAGGGTTTAGTCCTATATAAGGACCCCTAGACCTCACAGAATAAACATTGTCTTACATTCTTGACATGGTATCAGAGCATGTTCGATCCCAGCCCTACCCCACCTACCAACCTCGTCCATGATCCCGTAACCTAGGGCATCCGCCGCCCTAGGCCCTCGCGCCACCCCCGCCCCTCGCCAGGCGCACCTCCGCGCCCCTCCGCCCCTCGCCCCTCCGCCTTCCGCCCATCCGCCCCTCGCAGGCGCACCTCCAGGCGCCCCCTCGTCTCCCCGCAACCATCGTCCCCGTCCCTCCAGGCGCACTCGCAGGCACATCTCCAGGCGCCCTCGCCCCTCGCAGGCTCTTTCCTTAATGTTCCCTGAACTGTCCATACTTAAACCTTTCGAGTGTGAGGCATGCCAGTTCGGAAAACATCACCGTGCATCTTTTCCTGCTAGAACTGAACCCCGTCGTAATATATCCTTCTCTTTAATTCATTGTGATGTTTGGGGACCTTGTCCTGTCCGAACCATTGGTGGACACCGCTACTTTATTGTCTTTGGGGATGATTACAGTAGATCATCCTGGGTCTATCTTCTTAAAGAACGCTCAGAAATCAATAAAATTGTCAAAAACTTTTTTGCTTATGTCAAAAATCATTTCTCATCGAATATTCAGGTCTTCCGATCAGACAATGCCTTGGAATTTACTCAACGAGACCTTTCTGATTTCTTTGCTTCCCATGGGACAGTACATCAAACATCTTGTCCTTATACCTCTCAGCAGAATGGGGTGGTAGAACGCAAACTCCGTCATCTTTTAAACATTGCACGCTCACTTCTAACCCAGATGAAAGTTCCCAAAACATACTGGGGTGATGCTATTCTCACTGCAGTCCATCTTATCAACAGGATTCCTTCTCTTACTCTCAAAGGCTCTACACCATTTTCTTTGCTCCACCCTAATGATCTTCCCTTTCCTCTACCTCTACGAATATTTGGGTGTGTCTCCTTCGTACACAATTTTCACACCAAAGACAAAATATCCCCTCGTGCGATCAAATGCATTTTTCTTGGTTACTCCTACACTCAAAAAGGTTACAGATGTTATGATCCTGTTGACAGACGATACTACATCTCTGCAGACGTAACCTTCTTTGAGCAAACCAGCTTCTTCACACAACCTGTCAACAATGTCCCTTTACATCTTCCTCCATCACCAAGCATCCCTACCCATCCATCTCAGACCTCATCACCAGATGTCCCTCTACCCATACCTCTGCCTCAGGATGATATGCCAGCTTCAATTGTCCCCTCCACTACTGTCCCGGATGATCCCGACAACCTGCCGATTGCATTACGGAGGCAAAAGAGAAAGTGTGCCACTTATCCTATATCTAACTTTACTACTACTGCTGGACTTTCATGCACTGACAAACAATATGCCGATGCACTAATGACTATCTCCATTCCTAAAGATCATCACACTGCTTTCCAAGATGCAGGTTGGAGACAGGCCATGAATGAAGAAATAGATGCACTCATATCCAGAGGCACATGGGATCTTGTGCCATGTCCCACGGGTATTAAGCCCGTTGCTTGCAGATGGGTCTTCACGACCAAACAATCTCCAGATGGTTCTATTGACAGACTTAAAGCCAGACTTGTGGCAAAAGGATTCACCCAGACATATGGAGTCGATTACTTTGAGACCTTTTCTCCTGTGGCTAGGATGGGGTCCATTCGCACAATTCTCTCTGTTGCCGCTAACAAGAATTGGCCCATTTATCAGCTGGATGTAAAGAATGCCTTCCTATACGGTGATCTCGAAGAAGAGGTCTATATGATGCAACCGCCGGGTTACTCCGTCGAGGGGGAGTATGTATGCCGACTTCGTAAGGCCATCTATGGCCTAAAACAGAGTCCTCGAGCCTGGTTTGACAGACTTACCAGTGAAATCAGCTCTCTTGGTTTTCATAAGACAACATCTGATTACTCTGTGTTTATTAGACGACGATCCACTGGTACTGTGATATTTGCTGTCTATGTTGATGATATGGTGGTCACTGGGGACGACGACAATGGAATTCTCGAGACCAAGGCCTTCCTTCAGAAGGTGTTTGTCACCAAGGACCTTGGACAACTCCGGTACTTTCTTGGTGTTGAGGTAATACGTACTGCAGAAGGATTACATCTATCACAACGAAAATACTGCTTGGATATTCTTACAGAAGTCGGTTTACAAGGATGCAAACCATCTGGCATACCTGCAGAAGTACGAAAACACGATACATCCACTGATCCTGAGTTTGAAGACACTACACGATACAGAAGCCTTGTGGGCAAACTGATCTACCTCACCGTTACCAGACCGGATATATCTTATGCTGTAAGCAGAGCCAGCCGCCATATGGAGAGACCTCTTTACAGTGATTGGCAGGATGTCCTTCTGATCCTTCGATACTTGAAGGAATCACCAGGGCAAGGACTCATCTATAAGGTCAACGGCCATACTGATATTACTGCTTATGCAGATGCTGACTACGCCAGTTCCCCTGAGGATAGACGATCCATTACAGGCTATGCTATGTTTGTTGGTGGTAACCTTGTTTCATGGCGAAGCAAGAAGCAAACCGTGGTCTCCAGATCAAGTGCAGAGGCAGAATATAGGGCAATGGCCCATGCTGTTTGTGAGATTACGTGGCTTGTATCTTTTCTACGAGACCTTGGGTTCCCTGCTACTACTCCTATACCGCTATACCGTGATAACAAGTCTGCTACCTATATTGCCACCAATCCTGTATTTCATGAACGGACAAAGCACATCGAAGTTGACTGTCACTTCATCCGAGATGCAATACGAGGAGGACAGATCGTCACACCACATATCTCTACAGATATTCAACTTGCAGACGTATTTACTAAAGCATTACCAAAGAAGCGTCTCTTATGGATATCTTCCAAGTTGGGCATGATTGATGGATATGCTCCAACTTGAGGGGGAGTGTTAAAGAATATCATATATTATTGTTCCTTTATTTACCTCTATTTCCTTATGTATCACTGTTTCCTTATCAACTGTTTCCCGATGTAACCCCATAGGGGTATTTATGTAAATCCTCCTCTGAGCACCTTAGGGTTTAGTCCTATATAAGGACCCCTAGACCTCACAGAATAAACATTATCTTACATTCTTGACACTTATTTTTTCTACATGCACAAGAAAAGAGATTCCACATGCATCCCACCAATTTAGAATAATCTCTTTCCCGTCTCCTCAAATAATAGACGGATACATTGCATCTTACCATTGCAAACTCCGGTATACGAACTCCAAACCACCTAATGCACAGCCCCCCAACTACCGAACGCACTTGCCCACAGGCCGTGGTCCCCACACATCTGAGGGCCCCGCCAAAAGCGCCTCTACCTCCCCTTTTGTCCGTCCCCGTCAACCCCCTTTCGCACGATCCGGCCGTCCAAGTGCCATCGGAGGGTGAAAATGCCGGTGCAACTGCTTGCTGAAGGATGATGTGACACGTGTCTCTCGCGGAGCCTCCCCCGCCTCGTCCCCCCTTCCCGCTACTGGTTAAGTGCTAACCCAACCCAATCCCTTTTTTGGAGGAGACAGAGAGTCGAGCTCTTCCGGCTATCGAGCTCCCCTCTCCCCTCTCCCGCTCCAGCGTTTGGACCCCGCTTCTGTTCGCGGGGGAAGTGGTCGAGGAAGGTGAGCTCCGATGGCGACGGGAGCGGTGATTTCGTCGGGCGGAAGCTTCAGCTCGCTGCTCGTTCCAGGTGGTGGTTCACTTTCCTTCGCTCGTCTCGTTTTTCTGCTTTTACAGGTCCTTGTTGTATTGGTTGATGTAGGATTGTACGCGTGGAATTGTTTGTTGTGTATGCTGAGCTGAATTCTGTGGGCGTGACCTGACGTAGTTATGGAAAAGATTGCTTCTTGGAGAGGTCTGCATTCTTTTAGGTTGGGAGTTGGTGAGGTTGAGGTTGATTTTTTTGTTATATGTGAAGAGTGTTTGAAAAGAAGTCATATTGGTCGTGCGAGGTGGCGTTTTGATCAAGGGGCAAATACTTTTCTGAAGCAACAGAAAAAAAGAAATAAGTGTGGATCTCAAGAAAGCAGTTGATAATACATATACACATACATAGACACGTGTGTCTACACACACGTGTGCGTGTCTATACACGTGTATAAACACACGTGTGTGTCTATACATACACACACGCACATATATGTATATATATCCTAAAACTCATGCTGTGGCTGCATCCACTCTTGACGAACTTATGTTTTTGGCTGGTTGACCCAAACACATTCTGGAAGCCCAAGTAGAAGTTGAAACCTTGTACACACGCACACACACATACGCATATATGTATGCGGATATGAATTGTGTACATCTACATCTACATGTGTGTATACACACACGTGCACACACGTATGTATGTACACACGTATATATATCATGAAACTCACATGCTGTCCACTCTTGAATAACTAATGTTTTTGGTTGGTTGACCCAGGCACATTCCGCAATCCCAAGTAGAAGTTCTTGTACACACGCGCTATGTGGGTGGATATGAATTGTGTACATCTACATCTATGCATACACATACATACATGTACATATACATTAGGTCTTTTATGAGTGTTGAGTGGTTTAATGGGTAAATGGATCTTGGGATGAGGGACCATTTACCCGTCGTTTAGATATTGTACTCATCCCCCCTCATTGAAAGATAACATAGTGAAGAGAGATCCCCAATCTTTAGTAAAGGAGATTAGGGTTTGTTTGTGCCCCCGTGATTTTTCCCTCATCGTAGGGTTTTCCACGTAAATCTTGGTGTCGATCTCCTTGCTCTTTGATCCTTGTCTTCAACATGGTATCATAGCCAAGTTAGGGCTTGATTTGTCTTCTCATCAAGCTCTTCCGTGCAACCTGCTGAGCGTGTTCCTACGCGCGACCTCCCCTGCCTGCGCGGCCTCTGCCTCCCGGCCTGGGCGATACCTTGCCTGCACCTGGCGCCTTCCTGTGCGCCTCCCCAGGCACCCTTCTGCTCCCTGCGGGCGACCCCTGGACCAGGCGCCCCTCTGCTCCTCTGATCCCCTCGCTTGGAGTCCTGCTTGTGTGGAGAGCCCCTCTTTTGTGCGCCATCTGTACATGCCTTCCTCCAGCACAACTTACCTTGATAACCTCCACCAGAACCACCATGTTGAATGTGCTATCCGTCCTCCTTGCGAGGAAACTATACATCTTGACAAGGAGCTTGAGGTAGACATCGTTCGATTTGGGTGTTGTGCGCTTGGTCTTCAGATTGCACCTGGTCCAAGTAATGTGACGTAGTCCAAGTAATGTGATTGTCCAAGTAATGTGGTTCTGTCGTGTTGAGAATCTCAAGCGAAGATTGCATATGGTTCTGTCGTGTTGAGAATCTCAGGCAAAGATTGCAATTGTTGCTTAAACTTTGAACCTGTAGATGAAAATTTTGAAGATTTAACAGAATACCCAGAAAGAGGTGGAAAGAGGCTTGAAAAAAAAGGCACGGAGAGGCTGACATCAGGGATTGATGCTCATGAAAGACAAAATCTTTGTTCTTGTCCAAGAATAACTCTGTCTGATATGTAACATCACCAACATAGTGACAAATTGTGAAGTCAGTCCTTGCAAGCCTTGGTTTGCTGAAACGTTTGTGATTCTTGAAAGTTTGATACAACACATCCTCCTTGCTTGGCACGTTTGTGTGCCTCCTGTGCGGCCTGTGAGTTCTTTCTCTTCATTGCCATTTGTTATGCAATCGTGGTGATTGATCGGTTTCATTGTGCTGTTTTTCTTCTTCTTTGTGATTCAACTACTTGTGAAGCTTCCGCTCCTTTGGATCGTGATTAAGGCTAAGTTGTGGAGAAACTTCTTGAAAAGAGGTATGTATGTGTGGCTATCCGTTGCACATGTGCTTAGTTTGAACGGGTGCTATTAGCGAATTGAATTTTTTGATGACGAGATAAAGGGTCGAAAATCATGGCTCTAAGCATTCTTCTGAAAGCAACTTCGCTCTTAACACAATGCAGACTGATGGGAATAATCCAGACATTATTGAGTAGATCATTGATAGTGGGGCTTCTGACCATATGACGGGTGATCTGTGAATGTTTCATGACTACAAATTATCATCAGGAAGAGAGAAAGTTACTGTTGCAGATGTATCTCTCCGGGTACTGTCATTGGGAAAGAGACCATATCTGTTGTTGATAGGTTCCTCCTTCATGATGCTCTTCATGTACCTGACTTTCCTATAAATCTTATGTCTGTTAGCAAGATCACAAAAGAATTGAACTGCAAATTAATTTTTGATCAGAAGTCGTGTATTCTAAAAGACTTGGAGACAGGAAAGAGGATTGGAATTGGTTGAGTTCAAAGTGGATTATATCGTTTTCCTGCTCAGTTGGTCAAGCTCTTACTTCCGCAATGAAGGTGCGAGTTGAGGATTGTTTGATGACAGTGAAACGATTGCATGAGCGTCTTGGTCATATCAGTTTTTCTTCTTTGTGAGAGTTGATGCCTGATATTTTTTCAGGGTTATCTGAAGGTGATTTGCAATGTGATGTATGCCAATTTGCAAAACAAACTCGCAACACTTATCCCATTTCTACCAGTAAATCTACTCATGCCTTTGAGCTTATTCATTCTGATGTGTGGGGATCTTCAAATATAAGGAGTGTTGGTGGTCATCTCTACTATGTCACCTTTGTTGATGTTTTTTCACGGAGTACCTTTGTATACCTCTTGAAGAATAGGAGTGAAGTCCATAAGCAATCAAAAGTTTCATTAATATGATTGACACTAAATACGGAGCCATAATTAAGAAGTTAAGGTCGAATAATGTCAGGGAATACTTAGACGGATCTCTATCTATTTTTCTTGATGAGAGGGGCATCATTCATGAAACCCAGTTATACGCCACAACGGAATGGAATAGCTGAAAGAAAAAATCGTCACTTGTCGAATGTTACCAGGGCACTCTTACTTCAGTGTCAGGTGCCAAAGATGTTTTGGGGAGAGGCTGTCTTAACTGCAGCCTATGTGATAAACAAGACACCTTCTGGTGTGATAGCGAAGAGAACTCCCTACTCTATTATTCATTCCGATAACTCTCGATTCAGTTTGGACCCTCGGGTCTTTGGATGTGTCTGCTTTCGCCATAACTCTGGACCTGGTGTGTGAAAATTAGATCCACAAGCTACGAAATGCATCTTCCTTGGTTGTTCTGTAACATAAAAGGATACAAATGTTATGATCCAGTGACCCGTCACCTTCATGTGAGTAAGGATGTCACTTTCTTTGAAGATGAATCCTACTTTCATAATAATTTTTCTCAGGGGGAGTATATTAATACAGATTTTGAGAAAAATAAGAAGGGAATTTAATTCCTTGGCGATATGCAAGAGAATATCCATGTAAGGGATGACAATGAGCAAGATAGAAAAGAAGATAATGAGGATAGAGGACGATTTGATCAAACTTATAACAGACGAAAGGATGTGGATAATGCGGCAGGGACTGATGAAGAAATGATACAAAGCCATAATTTCCCCGTGGTGGAGGCCGAAGAAGAAATCATACAAAGTCATGACTTCAATCTCTCCTCAAATTTTGGACACGAAGACTCTGTAAGTAGTCCTCTCACTCTTAATATTCTTGTTGACAATTCTGACCCTTCAATGCATGATCGCCCCATTACTGTGAGAAAAGCTGTTAGAAATGTTTGAGCTTCTACTCGGTATCCGGTGGAAGACTTTATTGCATACACCAAGATTAATCCAAGCTACAAATGCTTTATCACCTCTCTAGATGCTCATCATATTCCTAAAAATATTAATGATGCCCAAAATGATTAGAAATTGGTCAATGCAATGAAAGAAGAAATGGAAGCCTTGGTAAAGAATGATACTTGGGATATTGTCGACGTTCCTAAGGGTTCTCACCTTGTTGGGTCTAAATGGGTATATACAATTAAAATATAATTCTGATGGGAATGTTGATTGATTCAAGGCTCGTCTTGTGGCTAAAAGATACAGTCAGAAATATGAGATTAACTACCTTGAGACCTTTGCTCTTATTGCTAAGATTAATACAATTAGGGTTGTTATTTGCCTAACAACTCATTTTTCATGGAAAATGCACCACTAGATGTGAAAAATACTTTCTTGGATGGTGATCTCAAAGAAGTATATATGAAAATGCCGTCTGGGTTTGAGAATGATGGTAAGTGTTGCAAACTAAAGAGATCGTTGTATGGACTGAAATAGTCTCCAAGAGCATGGTTCGAACGTTACGTGTAGTGATGATTATGAATGAATATACCCAAGTGAATGGAAACCACACTATGTAAGAAGGAACGGTGATAAAAGATGCATTCTTTTAGTGTTTGTGGATGACACGATTCTTATAGGTGATGACGAGGTGGAACTTCTTAAGATAAATAAAACACTTGCAACTGAATTTGAATTGAAAGACTTGGGGAAGCTAAAGTACTTCCTAGGCACTGAGGTGGCTCGATCTCCAGGGGATATGTGTCTTAGTCAAAGAAAATACGTTCTTGATTTGCAAAAGAATGTGGTATGTTGGGATATAGACCTACTACTCTCCGTATTGAGGCAAATCATAAACTTGCTAAAGAAGATAACGAGCTCTTTAATGATGTAGAAAAAGGAAGATATCAAAGATTGGCGAGAAAGTTGATTTATCTTAATCTCACAAGACCAGATATTACCTACGCGGTAAACATAGTAAGTCAGTTCATGCATGCTCCAACCACCTCTCATGCTAATGCAGTGAATAGAATTCTAAGCTACATAAAAGGATCACCAGGAAAAGGGCTTATGTGCAAGAAAAATCCTGAAGTTGCAATTGATGGATACACTGATGCTGATTGGGCTGGCTCTGTGGATGACAAACGATCTACTTCAAGTTATGCAATATATTTGTGTGGAAATTTTGTTATTTGGAGAAGTAAAAAGCAGAATGTGGTTTCAAGATCAAGTGCTGAAGCTGAGTATCATGCTCTTGCAAATGGTGTCACTGAAATCCTATGGCTAAAATTATGTTAAATGACTTGGGAATCAAAGTGAGTATGCCGATGAAGATGTTTTGTGATAACAAAGCTACAATAAACTTGGTCAACTATCCTATAATGCATGACAGAACAAAGCACGTGGAGATAAAAAGACATTTCATCTGTGAGAAGATTGATGCTGGACTGTTGTGTCTTCCTTACTTGAAGTCTACCGATCAGGTTGCTGATCTTTTCACAAAGGGGCTGCCTACTGCACAATTTGAGATGAATGTAGGCAAGTTGGGCATGGCAAACATGCATGCCCAACTTGAGGGGGATTGTTGAGTGGTTTAATGGGTAAATGGATCTTGGGATGAGGGACCATTTACCCGTCGTTTATATATTGTACTCATCCCCCCCTCATTGAAAGATAACATAGTGAAGAGAGATCCTTAGTAGAAAAAACGGACTTCATTTTGGTAAGTGAAAAATTCATAAATTCCAAGATGAATATTGTAAAAAGTTTATAAAATGTATTTTCACACTGATAATCTTGTATACTTACAATATTACGTATATAACCCTCCATAATCGTGAATTACACCAAGAACCCCAATGGCTATGCCTCACACACACATCCCTCTATTAATTTAGTCCATTAACCGAACCCAATCCTCGAGTTAATCTAACATATATTTAATCCAATGGCTATTACTAAAACCTTACAAAAGGAAAAAATACACCCAACAGCCCTTCCCCTTCCTCCACTCCCGTCATTTTCCTCCAGCCCCCTTCGCCTCCAACCTCTCCGGACACGTTTTCCCCTACTCATTCCTCTGTCGCACCCCTCCATCCCTTCCTCATAGCCGCCATCATCTTCATTGGCTTTCCACTTCCAAGCGAGTTAGCTACGGATGCCTGAGCCGCCTTCATTTCCTCTTGCTCTCAAACCACAAATGCAATTGCATGAGGATGCTTGAGCCAGCTTCATCCTAGGATTGCAGAATTGCATGGGTTAACTATGGATGCCTGGGCCACCTTTATCCCAGAATTGCATGGGGATTCTGGTGAGTCTTCCCCACCTAGGGGATTTTTCATGTTTAAGAAGGCCTGGCTTCTGGAGGACTTTTTCCGTGATTCGATCTCTTCTCATTGGTCCTCCACGAGCATAACAGGCTCCACAGTTGTGGCATTTTTCATAAACTGACTTCTTTGGGCGTACGTCTATGTGCTTTCAAGAGAGAGTCTAGAGAGGCTCGTCTCATGCTAGTAGGGTGGATGCTAAGGTTGAGGTTGCACAGCTTGACAGTTTGGAGGATGATAGGACTCTGACCGACATAGAGTTGCTTCAGAGAGAGGAGGCTTAGCGGGAGATCTATGATGAAGACAAGAAACGGGTGGTGGAGTGGAAGCAAAAATCCTGTCACATTTGGCTCATGGAGGGGGACACGAATACTATGTTCTTCCACAGAATGGCTAGTGGTAGGCATCGCGAGAACTCTATCCACTCCGTGATCATTGATGACATCAGAGTCGAGGGCGATAGGGAGATGGGCAGGGTGATTGCGGATTATTTTGTTCAATTCTCAAGGAGGGCATCGGTCAAGCCTTGGAGGTGGACTGATCCTGGTGCCTCCCAGCTCTCGGAGATTCATGCCAATAGCCTTATCCAGAAGGTAACTATGGAGTTGAAGGCTGCTGTTTGGAGCCTCAAATGCAGACGGTGTGCCAGGACCCGATGGGTACTCTGTCTGTTTCTATAGGGAGTTTTGGAATCTTGTTGGCTCTGAAATGCTGCAGGTTGTGGAAGAATGTTCCAATGCAGCGCCGGATTTGAAAAAAATGAATAAGGATCTTATGTCCCTTCTTTTAAAGAGGGAGGCAGCGGAAAGAATTGAGGACTTCAGGCCGATTGCCTTATCTAATGCTATATATCTGATTGTGTAAAGGTTTTTGCTGTCTTGCTGAACAGAATTCATGAGCACATTATCTCCCTTTTTCAGTCGACCTTTATTCCGGGGATGGAGATTTCGGATAGCTTGGTCATGGCCTCGGAGATCATTGCGGATTGGAAGAGAAGAAAGACGGAGGCTCTGGTGTGGAAACTTGACTTTGCCAAGGCCTATGACACGTTGGACTGGCGGTTTCTGTGGTCATCCTTACACAGGGAGGGGTTTCCTGGAGATTTGGGTGTCTTAGATGAAGCGTTGCATCACTAGTGCGTCCATGGCAATCCAATCCTTGTGAATGGTTGGTCGGAGGGAGATTTCCTTCAGCCTCATAGGGGCGTTAGGCAAGGATGCCCTCTCGCGCCATTGCTCTTTGTCATCGCTTCTGATGTTTTAGCGTGCATGGTTGACCAAGTCCTGGAATCTGGGATCATGAAGGGTTTCTCGTTTGATGGTTTAGTTGTCCCACTTCTTCAGTATGCTAATGACACAATTTTCTTCGTTGAGGGAGGGAAGGAAGAGGCCAATGGTATGACAATCACTCTAGAAATTTTTGGGGAGATGTCTAGTCTGGCTGTAAATCATGGGAAATCCACGATGATCCCTTTTGAGTTCTTGGAGGAGGAGGTGCGACTTTGTAGCATCGAGCTGGGCACGGAGGCAGGTTCCCTCCCTATCCGGTATCTGGGGCTTCCCCTGACCCCTGGCGGAATCAAGATGGCGGATTGGTTGCCGATGGTTGAGAAAGTAGGGAGGAAGCTCTCAATTTGGAAGGCATTTACCCTCGCTAAAGTCTGGTGCAGATGAAGGCGGTCCTTTATGCAATTCCCGTCTATGTCATGTCTTCTCGCCTTATGCTCGCTGGGATCAAGAAGCGCCTCTAAAGGCTTATGCGTAGATTCTTATGGTACAAGTCTGGTATGGAGGGTAATGGGATGCACCTTGTGGACTGAAAGACTGTCACTTTTACAAAGTCGGATGGTGGTCTTGTAGTCAAGCATCTGGGCGCGATGAATGAGGCTTCGCTATTGAAGTGGGTGAGCATGCTTTGGGGGAGAGATGGAGATATTTGCTATACTATCATTAGGCGCATCTACACCATCTCTCACCCCTCGATGCAGATTTCCGCTCTGGGCGTACAACTGTTTTCTGTCTAGCAAGGGATTGTGAAGGTTTTGCTACGCTTCTACGATCATTTCCGTCCCATCTTGGGTAATGTCAAGTCCTTTGCCTTATGGGTAGATGATTGGACTGGTGAGGTCCCGCTTAGCTGTCATTTCTCGCACCTATTTGCGTTGGCAGCGGATTGTCATGTGAGGGTTGCTGACTGCTGGAGTGATGGTAACTGGATGCCCTTTTTTCGTAAACTTTTCTAACCAATGTCTCGAAGAGTTCCTTCTTTTTGCTTGATTCTTTGAGGCATTTGGGGGGCCCTCTGAAGGGCGTGGCCATTGGGTGTGGAGAGGAAGTTCCTTTTCCGTCAGGAAGGCCTACGTGGCGATTTGCAGGCTTCCTCCTTCGAGGACGGACTACCTAGTTAGAGATTGCAGCTTTATCTGGACGCTTGGGCTACCAGAGAAGATTGGTTTCTTCTTGTGGCTTCTTAGGCGAAAGAGAAAAAGAGGAGAGATCGATGTGCAAGATTTTTTGGGTTGATCTCGGACGGATGCGATCTTTATAGAAATGGGATTGAATCAACATAACACCTTTTCTTCAGTTGCCCCTGCACGTCACCTCTTTGGGGTGACTCCAAATTGAGCCACGTTTGTGTTCGGAACCTTGAGGATTTCTGGAACTCATTGTTGATGAATCAACAATGACCGAGAAAGGTTTTACTTGCGCCCTTGACAATTGTTTGGTCCATCTGGATTGCTAGAAACGCTTTTCTTTTTTCGGGTCAAAGGTTCTATCGTGAAGATGTCTATAGCCCCTCCAAATGTGTTCTTGAATCTTGACTTTTGTAACTTTCTAGGGCTGTAAGTACCTATTTATTTTCTTAATGATTTGGGGCGGATACCGTTGCGTGCTTCCCCTTTTTTGATTTAAAAAAAATGCATGAGAATGATCGCAAGAAATTGCATACCCCTGAGCGTGTTGGTCAGTGGGAGGTGCCCCTATGGAGTCTTGTCATCTGGCTCCCACATGAACTTCTCTTGGAAGGTCTTGTATGGGCACTTTTTTGACCTTGGAGTCCAGCTTTTTCATTCACTCGACCTTGACGAAGAACCTAGTGAAGCCCCTCCTCTGCTTCACCCACACACGCCACTGCATGCCATACCCAAAATGGCCCTCTCTATGCCCCAGTCAGAGCTCGTCGATGATCCAAAGGTCACCGATTGTAATGAACTACACCTCAGTGAAAAAGACGTACCCGTGCTTGACATCAGCATCTCCAAGAAGGGCAATGAGAAGGCGACACATCTCATTGTCTGCTAGGCAGTAGTTACGAGAGGAGAGCATGTGGGAAATGAGGCAAAGAATGGGGAAGGGGCACTATCAGTGGAGATGGGAATGGAGTCAGAGGTGGTGATGGGGGAGAACGAGGAGGAGAAACAAGAAAGATGTAAATAAGAGCTTCATGGGTTTTTTTGGGTGCACACAAATAATGGTGCAAGGGGAAAGATTCGGGATGAGGATGGAGGGATTTGGATGTGGAGAAGGTAGTGGTGGAGGGAGGCTGATGAAGCCGTTTGGGGGATACGGTTGCGGTGGTGTGGTGATCCGACATGGAATTCACTACAATCACCTCTGACTCCATCCTCCGTACTGCCTCTGTCGACTGTCGGGTCCACGCATGGGCCCTCGACAGCAAGAAGAAGTACTTAAGGTGGCTTGCCTTGATAAGCCTGCTCGAGCAGCATTGTCATCGTAAACACACTAGCGATGAGCCCCAACGGCTCCATCTGCTGTACCCTCTACTTGCTATGAGCGACACGGTGTTGAAGGAGAAACATAAGGAGGGGGCGATCGGACCTAAATCACCTATGGGGAGGAGGAAGGAGTGGCATCATTTGTAAATAAGGTGAACTTAAATGGTGGAATATTTAACTATTTGATAGATTTTGTCATAGTTAATGGAAAAATGGATGGAAGTTAACTCAAGTTTATGTCGGTAAGAGTTAAGCGCTATTCGAGGTTTGGGTGTAATTCGTGATTATGGATGGTTATGTGCGCAATATTGAAAATGTACATAGTTACGGGTGTAAACTCCATAAAAAGAATGTTTTGTAAAAAGTGAGAGCAAAGGATCCAATTTTTAACTTGTTAGGTTTGTCCTTATTCTACAAATCCTATTTATCCTCTATTCTTAGGCCTTTATCAATCAAGATTTAGTATAATATAGACAAATATGACAAGTCAAAGATTGGATAACTTTGTTTATCAAAGATATATACATAGGATAATAAAGCCAACAAATATATATGGGCATGTTTTTTCATTCGACTTTTGATGGAAGAGTTCAAAATCTATTTTTCCATTGTATAGTTTGACATACGATTAGTCAATTACCCATTTTAGGATAAAGTAAAACGAAGAGAATTGGTTTTAAGGCTCTGATTTTTTTAAACAGTTTGGTAATGCATGTCCTCTTTCATGTAAAATACTTCCCCTTGCTTTGCAACTATATAGGATAATCTGCTTCCCTCAAAACACGACATCTTAATAGATTTTATGTGCTATGATTGCAACTATCTAAGTAATTATTCGTGTCAAGATTGTAACTGTGGAGAAAATAGTTGAGGATGAACATGTTGTTTATTCCACAGGTCTATTTTATCGGGCTATAAAGCGGGTCGGGTATTTGAGCTTGCGGGTCAGGCATCTCAGAGCCGGAGCTCTGCTCGATAAGTTAAATGGGTAAAAATCAAGGTCCTGATCCCCAGTTCTAGTTTCAGATTCGGGCTTGGACATGGTAAAATGGGTCGTGCTTCGAGTTGGGTTGGACCAACCTGAAAAAATGCTCAACCCTATGGGGAGACTATGATCACTATTGCAATGTCTCACCTTGTATGACGACGAGGAGATATCTCAAATATGGTAGCAATAATGCCTTCTTTAGGTACATTTGTGCTTCTGAGTCTACGTATTGGTGCGCATTGGCTAATAGACTCTAGGGCCTCATGACATTTATTCGATGACAAGGGGCTCATTCATCAGATGGGGCCGATTATGTTTGGTCAAATGGTGCAAGTGGTCAATGGTAGGCTGTCTCCATTAGAGGGACACAAGGCAGTTACTCCGACGTCCCAGCTACACTTGTCCAACATGTTATTTGTTCACGAATTTCCAATTAGTCTACTTTCTGTTGCATAGATTCGCCACGATCTACAATATCGAGCTATTTTCAATGTCATATCTTGTGCTTTTCAGGACATCTTAATTGGGAAGGTCATTGGTGCAAGCCGTGAAGGAGGGGGAGTGTATCACTTCACCTAGTCCCCGGTTGCTATTGCTTGCTTCGGGGTTCAATCCTCGTCTTCCACTAGAGTTTTTTGGCACCATCATTTTCATCTCTCTTTTAATAAACTCTGTCATATTTTCCCTTAGATTCCTCCCACTACCAAAATAGAGTGTGAGGCCTGCCAACTGGGGAAGTACCATAGGATTATGTTCTCGCTCGCCACAAGTCAATCATCTAGTCTATTTGAGCTGGTTCATATGGACGCTTGGGTCCTTAATAGATACCCAGACATGTTGGGAAATCGTTATTATCTTGTTTTGGTAAATGATTTCTCTCATGTATTGGGTTTTCTTTTGAAGATTAAGTCTGATGTTAAAGATATTATTGCTTCCTTCCTTATTGAAATAAAAAACCAATTTGATGTCTATGTAAAAGCCCTCTGTTCTCATAATGCTAGAGAGTTTTTATGTCACGACTTGCAATCTAGCTTTTCTAGTCAAGGATTATCCATCAGACCTCACGTAGCCACACTTCTCATTGGAATGGGGTGGCTAAGCGTAAACATCACCACATTCTCGATGTTATTCGTGCCTTACTCATTCGTTACATTATTCCTAATACATATTGGGGAGACACAGTTTAACCGCTGCCTTATTAATTGCATGCCCTCCATTTCTATTGAGGAGCAGATCTTCATAGAGGTATTGTTTCCAGGAAAAGGGGTGTTTCCTATCTCTCCCGAAGTTTTTGGTTGTGTATTTGTTCATCTTCTTGGCCTTGGGAGGGGCAAACTTGCAGATGGGGCAGTTGAATATGTTTTCTTAGGATATGCTAGGAACCAAGGGGTATCGTTGTTATGACCTGCTGTTGCGTAAGCACTATGTTAGTGCTGCTGTGACATTTTTGAGTCACACCTTTTTTTTCTTTAGTTCCAATGCCCATTTATGTACCCCATCATCCATGCTTATCACTGCATAGGTTCCGATTCCTTTCCCTCCTACTTCCCCTTCTCACATACCAATCAGAACTTGCACTTCGATCAAAATTAAAAAAAGGAATAATCTCTCAAGAATAAGGCAGAACCAAACTTGATAATGGAATCTTGAACCAAAACAAATAAAATAATGAAAAATCTCGAGAATCGAACCCGCTCTGATACCATGTTAGAAAATAAACATGCGGAAGCGAAACATGAAAAAAGATAAAGGACAATAAGAACAACGGGGATTAATGTGGAACCCTACTCCCTAAGGAGCGGGATGAAACCACGGGAGAAGCCCTCAAAGGGGCATATGCTTCATTGTTTTTTCTCAATGATTACAAGATGTCTGGGGATCCTTATATAGCCTCCACAGAGCCTCCAAGTCCCATCACTGGTAGATGTGGGACTAAACATAGGATGGGGTAAATGGATCTCTCCAGGATCCATTTACCCATCTAACTCGTAGATGATGCATACAACGAATACTCCAACAAGTCATATTATTGCAGAGGCAGAGGGTGATATTATATCATATCAGTCACATTCACCATGCTAGATACAGATACATGTATCTCTTACACTACACGCAAAGAGTCACCTTCAAATCTTCATATTCCTATTGCTGTTAGGAAGCTTCAGGGGCCATGGCGCCTGCCTGCCTACTCTCCGTCCCCAGCCTTCATTGTTTTCTCTGGTCTTGGATAGTCCTACAGATAGTTTGCCTAACACTGACAGCTGCAGTTCTTCCCTCCACACACATTGAGGCACTTCATAAGTCCATATATCGTCATGCCATAGAGGAGGAGATGAGTGCTCTTATCTCATGGTACGTAACAACTTGTGGATTCAACCAAGGGGTGTTGAGTGGTTGATTCCAGATGGGTATTTGCAGTAAAGTATAACCTGATGGGTATGTGGGACATTATATAGTCAGACCGATGGCCAAAGGCTTTACACAGATATATGGGTTGTTTTTTTGACACCTTTTCTTCTTTGGCTTGCCTATATGCTATGAGGATTCTTTTGGTCGTGGTGATTTAGAAAGATCGACATCTTTATGAACTTGATTTGAAGAATGCCTTTCTCTATGGCGATTTATAGGAGGTTGTTTACATGCAACATCCCTCCGGCTTCGAGGTTTACGGGGGGTATCAGAAGGGGCATTTGCTTAAGAAGGTTGTCTAGGCCTTAAGCAAAGCCCCCCTGCTTAGTTCTAAAATCTATCAGAGGTCCTAGAGAGCTTGGGGTGCTCCATATCATCCTCAGACCATTCCTTATTTGTGAAGAAAAAAAGGAAAGGTATTACTACCATGCTTGTCTATGTTGATGATGTTGTTCTTACACAAGATGACTCCAAGGGCACTGTTGATGTGAACATATTGTTAGCAGAAAGGTTCATCATATCAAGGACCTTGGTCCATTAAGATACTTGGGATAGAGTTTGTCTGCAGCAAGCGCGGTGTTTTTATGTCTCAGAAAAAACATGTTATTCATTTAATGCATGAAGTTGGGGTGCAAGGATGCAAACCTGCTTGGATTCTTGTGGATCCCAAAGCATGTCTGGATGAGATAAGGTTAGTGTTGAGAGGGAAAAGAAAAGATGTTATTCATCGAACCCTAGAGCCCTCTTATATAGGAGAAAGGCTCTATGGCTAAATTACATAAACAGGACAATAAAATAAATACGAACGATAAGATAACACGAGTATTGTAACACTCCCCCTCAAGCTGGAGCATATATATCTATCATGCTCAGCTTGGAGCAACAGTTATGGAAAGGACCTCTAGCCAGAGCCTTAGTAAACATGTCTGCAATTTGATCTCCTGACGTAACATGAGATGCTGAAATAAGCCCTTTCTGGATCAAGTCTCGAGTGTAGTGGCAGTCTACCTCGATGTGCTTCGTTCTTTCATGGAATGCTGGATTGTAGGCTATAAATAAAGCTGCTTGATTATCACATTTGAGATGCATAGGAAGATGTACTTCAATTATTAAGTCAGTTAAGACAGACTTGACCCACATCATTTCAGTACTGCCTTAGACCATTGCCCTATATTCTGATTCTGCACTGGATCGAGCAACAACAGTCTGTTTCTTACTCTTCCATGAGACTAGTGAGCTGCCAACAAAGACAATAAAGCCTGAGGTAGACTTCCTGTCATTAGGACACCCAACATAATCTGCATCAGCATACCCTGTGACTGAGAGAGATGTATCTCTTCTAAACAGAAGACCGGCGCCTGGAGATGACTTCAAGTATCTCAGAATCATGAATACAGCATCCGTTTGCGTATGCCTGGGTTGCTCCATGAACTGACTTACGTTACTCACAGCAAAAGCTATATCAGGCATGGTAATAGTGACATATAATAATTTCCCTACCAGTTCTCTATAGCGTCTCTTGTCCACCTCCTCAGATCCATCATCATGAAGCTTCACATTAGGATCCATTGGGGTAGTAGCTGGTCTACATCCTGTCAATCCTGTCTCAGATAGAAGATCAGTGGTATACTTCCTTTGTGTTATAACCATACCCTGTTGATTTCGTGCAAATTCCAATCCAAGGAAGTAACGAAGCGTACCCAAGTCCTTGGTAACAAACTGATGTCCAAGGAAGTTCTTTGCTGCCTGAATTCTTACTGCAAGTGATAACAATGTCATCAACATAAACCAAGATGACCACAATACCTCGCTGGTCTCTCTTTATAAAGAGAGTATGATCTGCAGTGGATCTGACAAACCCCTTCTGCTCAATCAATTCTGAGAGCTTCTGAAACCAAGCCCTCAGACTCTACTTAAGGCCATATATAGCCTTATGAAGACGACATACCATACTGGACTCCCCCTCAGCAGCAAACCCAGGTGGCTGCTGCATGTAGACCTCCTCTTGCAAATCACCATACAAGAACGAATTTTTGACATCCAATTGGAAAAGTGGCCAATCTCTCACCACAACAACAGAAATGAGAATCCGCAAGGTAGAATGACGCACCACAGGAGAGGATGTGTCATGATAGTCCACCCCATAGGTTTGCGTGAACCCACGTGCGATTAGCCTGGCCTTGTATTGGTCCACTGTACCATCAGCGCGTTGCTTCACTGTAAAAACCCATTTGCTACCAACAACAGACACACCTGGTGGAGGCTTGACGACACTCCACGTACCACGCGATTGCAATGCCGCCATCTCTTCTTCCATAGCTAAACGCCACTGACTGCTCTGCAAGGCTTCCTGATACGACCGTGGTATCTGCACAGCTGACAGGGCCACAACAAAGTGCTGAAAGTCCTTGGACAATCGCTACAAGGAAACATGAGAAGCAAAGTCCACCCCATACTTGGTGTTCATCGTACGTGCACGCTTCTGCCTTCGAAGTGCAATAGGAATATCGAGATCATCAACATTAGTAGTAGATATATCATCTGCATCCTGTAACTCAGCCTGTACATGCAAATCACACGTGCCATCAAGAGAACTCAAATGTTCAGTACATACCTTGGGCGTGCTGGATGATGGAGGAGGCACATGAGCAGGGGTTCTTCGTTGGTAAACTTGAGGAAAGAAAGTAGGAGACTGCGTCGGAGGTGGTGGTGGCGGTGGTGGTGGTGATGATGGTGGTGGTGGATGTGGTGAAGAGCATGGTAATGACGGAGGAGGCATATAGATATTTTCACCATCCTCTGAAGGAGCAAGCCTGTCACCTGTGGGAGAGAAATACATAATAGACTCAAAAAAGGTGACATCGACACTGACATAGTACCTTCTTCGAACTGGGTCAAAATAACGATACCCTTTTTGGGTTTTAGAATACCCAACAAACTCACATTTAACAGACATGTGAGAAAGCTTGTCAAGAGCAGGAGAGAGTTGGTGAACAAATGCAACTAAACCAAACACACGAGGCGTAAGCGAGAAAAGATCCTTTTCGGGAAACGCAACCGAGAACAGGATCTTCTCCCCTAACACCGACGAAGGCATACGATTTACCAGATAACAAGCAGTTAGAACCACATCTCCCCAATAGGAATGAGGAGTACGACTCTGAATCAAGAGGGTTCTGGTAATATCCAAAAAATGGCGGTGTTTCCTTTCAGCCACCCCATTCTGTTGGGAGGTATAAGCACTCGATGTCTGATGCACAATGCCATGAGACATAATAAATTGAGAGAGTTGAGTGTTGCAGAATTCGAGAGCATTGTCAGAACGTATGTACTTGACTCTGGCAGAAAAAAATGTTCTTCAATTCATTAATAAAAGACTGAATAACAGGACCAGCATTAGACTTGTTCTTAAGAAGAAAAACCCAAGACAACCTCGAAAACTCATAGACAGCAATAAGGTAAAACTGTTGGACATGCGAGCCCACGGCGAGCCATTATGCAATAAATGTTATTGCAATTCACTCCTCAAAATTGAAATAAAGAGTACATAATTTGCATAATAGGTCCCTTAGTACAATTAGGGTTACGTACCATGGCCATCTTAATGATCATACAGCTGTTGATTCAATTATTGAATCATAGAGGCTGGTGCTTAGATGAATATCTAATGAGTTAGATTGAGGACTCATCGAGTACCGTCAAATGATCGTTAAGAGATGATCTCCAGTCTGAGTAGGAGATGGCAATCCTTATCTTTAAAGGCTGATATCTGACCGACCTCTTGATGCAGGTCCTCTACATAGGAATAGAGATTCGGAGGTGTCAGATTAGTTAAGTCAAAGAGTTAACTTAACGAGATCGAGATAACCGGAGTCCTATATCATATGCCGTCATGATATAGGCACGCATCCTCTGACCGGAGACAGATGTGTTACTATATGTCTGAGTATGTACATTTGGCAGACCAATAGGTTGATGACCTAATCAAGGTCTATACACCGGCGCGCTGGTGTGCATGTAAGGGTATATGAGTAATACGATCTCTCAAAGGGAACATACAGGTTCATTCACTGAACCGGAAGACATGAGCTCACTCATGAGATATTGGGAAGAATCAAATTCCGTGCGCACGGTCGTCTCGCTTTGGAAGCTTGACTGAATTTGTAGGTTTGATATATACTTTTGGAAAGTATATGATCAAGACCTAGGTATGATATATGCTTTTGGAAAGTATATGATCGATACCGACTCCCAATGATCGAATGAGAAACTTACTGATAAAACCATGAAGTAGACAATATAAAGTTGATCCAATACTTCGGGTTTAGTCTGAGTCTTCCAGTATGCAGGATGTACAGGTATTGGGAATACCTGAGGGTGATGTGATCATAAACGATTGTATAACCATGACGCTTCCATTCCTAGGGAGTGATGAAACGGGTCTGGATTTTAGTGACTCCTCTCAGTAGAGAAGTGATCTGATCTTGGTCCAAGTGTTAGACATTGATCTGAATGTGATTCATATACAATGAGAAGATTAGATTTACGGTCTTGATTTAATCAAGTATCTATGGGAGGCCCGCGATCTGGATTTGAGATACGATCTCAATATCCATGTCACTATACGTGGAACAATACAATCGCCCTGTCTTTATCTCCAAGTATCTGCGGAGAAAGCGCATTATCCTTGAAGGAGTTCATGGATAATTCTATTGTTGATTTATGTATCCGAGCATTAAGAAAAAGGATAATTAAATGCGATTTAATTATCATGATTAATATGAATTTGATTCATATTATAAAGAGAGCTATCTTAGATATTTAAATATGATTTGATTATCAAAGATGTAAATAATGTGAATATGATTCATATTATTTGAATACAAGAGAATAGAGATCCAAGATGATTAAGTGTGATTTAATTATCATGGATATGAATAATGTGGATAGCAATATCCATATTAGTCATATATATTATAAATGTGATTTATAATATATAAGAGAGAGATGTTTGTAATTACATTTATTAATTAAATGTTAATGTGAATTGGATTCACATTGAACATTAATTTGAAAATGTAATTTACATTTTATTTTGGGTTGTGAATGTGATTCACAAATTTTTAATGGCAAGATTGCAATGTCTACAAAATAATTGTGAATTATTTTTGTAGAATAATTTGCAACAAAAGTTGTTGCATAATCTTGGAGATTACATTAAAGAGATGAGAGCCACCTTCCATGTATATGGAGTGGACGGCCACCACTCCTATTTGGAATGTGTGGCCGTCCCCTCCTTCCAACATGGAAGGATGCACTCTCTCTCCTATGATATCCAAGAGATCTTGATTTAATTTGGTAATTAAATTATGTTGATTTATCAACATATATTTAATCTAAATTAAATTAATTGTTGTTGGTTTTACCAACACAAATCTTGACCATTAAAAGAAACACAATCAATGAGAGCCATTGGATTTGTGTTGTCTCATGGATTGAGATCCATGGATCCCAAAACCCTATAAAAGGAGAGGCACCCCATTGCTCTTCCTTACACACAATGCTTGAGAAGCATATATATATATATATCTTTCTCTCTCTCTCTCCCTCTCACGGCCGTCCACCATGGATGCCCTAGAGAGGTTCTCCATCGCCGCAGCGTCGTCGTTATGCTGCCCGATGGTTTGCTCGTGAAACTCCGTCTACTTCAGCATGCCTTACTCGTGAAGATGACGTCGGATCTCGTGTGTCGAGATTAGGAGATCCACCGCTTGGATCATCAACATGGATTGCGAGAAGCACGCGGTTCATCCCCGCGCTCGCAAGCGTCTCCTCCGTCGGATCGGACTTGAGACAGGAGGTCTCTTCGTTTAGAGACTCGATTGCAACCACGCTTCAAGAGGTAAACCTAATACTTGTTTGTGGTTTAGACGAAACGATCCGAGAAGTGTTCTTGGATCATGTGGTTTCGTTGCATAAAAAAATTTTAATTTCCGCTGCACAGAACAACTAGTACGACTAGTCGTTCTTCATCGTATTCGATACGAAGATCACGCTTCCGTCATGCGCTTGAGGACATGGAAGGACATATCGATATCGATATCGTTTCGATATTGTGTCGATATCGATATATCGGCGATATATCGCCGATATATCGCCGATATATCGCTATATCTAGAATCTTTCTGAAGAAAATGACTGAAATCGGATATATCGATATATCGATTTCGATATCGGTCCCATGTCGATATGGATATATCGGCGATATATCGCCGATATATCGGGATACGACCTTCCATATTCTAACCATATCGTTCAAGTGGTATCAGAGCCTTAGGTCGGTGGTTTTGGATACGATCCATAAACCGAGGACGACTTGGGTTCATAAGGGTATGCGAAAGTTTTCTTGCATTTCATTTTCGCATCTCTGTTTTGATATTATTTTCGGCACTGTTTAAATTGTTTAAACATGAAAATAATATTTGGATTTTATTCCCCATTAAATAAGGAAACCGTAGGGTCTGAGTTTGCGTGATTTCGATTCCGTTTGCTCTAGATATGCTCATTTTAGTGAACATGTATCCACTGTTTCGGGGACTGCGGATCATGACGTAATTAAGATGTTAATTACGGATTTGAAACGCCTTGAAATGTGTGCAAATCACTTGGGTTCTGTTGTAAATCAAGTTAGCAAACTTTAGAAATTTACTTTGCTTAATTTGGATTTAAATTGATTGAGATATGGTATTTTTAGTAAGTGAGGGTCACTGCTGAAAATACTTTCCTAATCAAGAACCTAATGATTGTCATTTAATTAATTAGTGAAATTAAATTGTTTAATTTCCTGGAATAATTATGCATAAATATTTGTGAAATATTTGATGATAATTATGTCCTTAAATGACTTTGCCCTAACCAACAAATGATTAGATGTGATCTAGATCAAGATTGGTTACATGATCTACATGATCAACATTCCAACAAACATGTTGCTTGAATAGGACTTGGGATTTGTTTAGCAAATCTCATTATAATGTTAATAAAAATTGTTTTGATTATTATTATTTGTTATAATTTCGGGTTGAAGAACCGATGATCATCTCAAGTACAAAATGATCTATTTTGCATTATCCTTTCCCGAGGTGGATATGGTGTCTAGTCGGAGAGCATTGGGGTTGCGGGTTGCAACGTATGTGGTCCGTCCCACTCTCGTCGGTACTGGCCATGACAGCGGGTAGGGTAAGTATAATGCTTAAGAAATAATGATGTATTTCTAATTATTAAAATTCGAAATAATACGTATTTGAGATAATACCATAATTCAAGTAACTATTAAAATGTTTGTTGGATATTAATTGGATCATTTATTTAATATGATTAGATTAATTGGAATCCAATTAAAATTAAAACACTCTATGAATAGAGATGTTATTTTCTTTGGAAGAATTAATCATAATGAATATGATTCATAATGACTAATTAGAATTTGAATATGATATGGAGGATCACAAAAGTGACATCCATGGTCTCCCGTCAAGGCGAAGGGTTCCGTCGCCAGATATTGTATGTAGGAGACGCCTGTCCGAAGTGACATCTCCTGCATACGATCCATTTGGATCGGGCTCTTCGCTTCTCGAAAAAGTAAGGACGTATGCGTAGTGACCCCAATATCGGGTCCTCATATTATTAGGGCGATATTGGATTGCGCATAGCGAGTTGTATTCCTGTTGACGGTTGGTTCAATTAATGACGGGTCAACATTGCCTTAGGGGTGGTGGGCCCGGGTGTTAAAGACCGAATTTGGGAGATGCAAGTCTTGCAAGGCGGAATGTGTTCCCGCTTCTTTTTATCCGAGTTGTAGGTTCTCATATTATTGGGATGCAACAAAGATAAGGAAGGAGATCACAGATCTTGTTGAGATATAATGGTAAGTATATCTCTTACATTGAAAGTGATCAAGGGAATGAACTTTCAGTGTTGACAAGACAAGACAACTTTGATATAAAAATCCTAAATCAAAGTAAAAAATATATATATTTATATTTATGCAAATTTCTTATTTCAGATAATCCTTCATTAAAACCACTCAATGATATACTCAATAATAACCAGTAAAATATCATGGATTGGACTCATGATCCAGATATTGTACTTGCAATTGGACACATAATGTATGTGGCTGCAATGTGCAAGTTTCCTCATAATATTGAGGAATGACAATTAAATAGATAATAAGACTACAACCCTAGGGTTTGTATGTCTCTATAGTCTTGATCTCTCATCGGATGTACTTTGGAAGTGACATGTCGATGATGATCGCAATTGTCAAATAATCCTTATAAAATTAATGAAGATATTCTGGCATACATATGTGCTCTTGACATTTAACATGAATGAGATGGTTCACTGCATCATGCAGAATGGTGGCTCTATAAGAGATGATGTATTCAAATTGTTTGAGTACCTACCTGAACCTATGTTTTAAGAGTTTAGATGGATGTAGATGATGTCGTCATTCTACTATCTATACTCTGGTCATTCATGAAGCTTCATAATATTCATATTGTATGAATTTAATGAAGCATGTATAAATGCTGAAATGCTCTTACATAAGAGATCCTTAGTCTTAAGCAATGGTTGCTTATAGATAAAGGGAGCGCAGTGGAAGCATGGGTTGGACCCGAGTAAGAAGTATGGTCAAAGAGTTGACTATACATCTATGACTTCCATATGTCATCCGAAGAGTTGGATGAATGCCAATACTGCAATAAAATTCATCATTGATAAGATCATGTCACACATGATCCAATTGTATCTACCTATAACTCTATTGAGTTAAGGAGTGTTAGGAGGATTGAGATAGAAGTGATATTCATATCTCTATAAGGTATTCTTTGAATTTATCTAGTAGGTACTTGCTACCTAGATTAGATCAAATTCATTTTATCTTCCTTCAAACTTTGGTTTTTAAACCAAAAATAATGAAATCTTTGAACATTTCAAAGGTTTCTTAGGTGAAGAGAAGAAATCTCATATCATACATAATCATCAACAGATATCACATATCCATAATGTTTACTATGATATAGATGATCTACATACATCAATATGCATGAGATCCTGAATACCTTGGCATCTTACACCTTTCTCTAAGAAGGGTGCATTGGACATTTTACTTTGAATACAATATTCATAAGTATGTAAGTTTTGAAATTTTAGACATTCTAAAGTTTCATCTCTTACTAGTCTATTGATCAAATCAATAAATAAATGTCCAAAGTTTGATGCTAGATCATTGTCAAATGATCTTCATCCTCATATTGATCTTAAGTTTTAATTTCAGCATTTAGAAATGTTAATGAGCCATTCATCAATTTTCTAATTTAGTGGAGTCCACTAGATTTTAGATTACTATCTGAAATATCTCCATCATAACTCTTTATGATAGTTCTACCTCAGAATTCATGTTTATTTCTAACATTTAGAAACAAACAATGAGTGTATTCTTATATCTAGGTTATATAGACATTCTCTAAGACTAAGGACTCTCCTACTGAAATTAACAAGTCTATCAATCCAACAGAGATTGTTGCAACAATTGCATCAATATCCATGTGGATAACTATAAACCTTTAAGATCAAATTTTCCAGTCTTCTAAAAACATATGCAACCTATTGCAAATGTCATCAGAAGATTGAGATACAATTATTTGACTTTATCTTATCAATGATTTATGTAGATTAATCCGATGCTCCATCCGAGTCCTTCTCTAAGGATTGTAGATAGACTTGATAGTCATACTATCAACACTATCCCTTAGTTTCCAGGTATATATGTGTAGAAGAGACTACAATATATATGCTTAATATGATTCCATGCATGCAAGCTGGAATCTAGCACTTGAGAGTGCTACTTCATTAGAAAAATAAAGGATGGTATTGGATACCTACTTTATGACCTTGAGATTCTTAAAATATCTCATCTCTGAGAATTTGATTCTTAGAGGTTGAGACTCTTGAGAATCAAGATAAAAATGAAGTGTAGGAACTCATTTAATCTTGAGAAGATAATGAGGCTCCTGAAATTGGAAATTAAGAGGACAATGAAAAATGAAACACTAATACCTCTTCAAATGAGTTTGAGGATGGATTCCATGTGTCAGAGAAATCTGACAATGATTGAACTTCATGTGATGAAGCTTCTGAAGATCATAGCATGGATAGATGGATGTCAGCAATAAAAGTCTAATGTAGACTTCATATGCAAGTATTGTATATGGACCCTCGTGGATCTACCTATATGGGTAAAACCTGTAAAGGTGTAAATGGATCTTCAAGAGAAAGGGAACCTGATGAGAAGGTAGAGACCTTCAAAGCACGGTTTGTAGCCATGAGCTACACACTGGAAGAGAAGACATTGCTTGCAATGAGACTTGCTCTTCGGTGACCATGCTTAAAACCATCAGAATATTGCTAACCTTAGCTACACAACTTGACTATTGCATCTTCAAGATGTAAGTCAATATTGCATTCCTCTATGAATACCTCTCTGAGGATATTCACATGAAGTAGCCCCATGGCTTCATGGTTGAGGAAAGCAAGGTGTAGAAGCTAAGGAATCCATCTATGGACTCAAAGAAGTTTCTTGAAGTTGGATCATAAGATTTGATGAAATTATAAATGTTATGATTTCAGATAGAATCTGGATGAGCCATGTGAAGCTTAGTGGCAATGCCTTTGTGTTCATCATGCTAAATGTAGATAATATCCTAATCATTTAGAATGATATAAGGATGATAATAAGTGTTTTATAGACTGGCTATTCCATATCTTGAAATATGATTTCAAAGATACCTCTTAGATCTTAGTTCTGAAGTTGTTCAGAAGCCAAGAGAAGAGGATAATTGGACTGTCACATTTGTAGTACACCTTGGACATATTCTATTCATAGAAATTCCAAGAAAGGCTTCTAACCCTTAAGATATGGTACTGACCTATCTTAAGGGATAGCACCTCAAAGAGTTGAGGAAGTAAATGCTACAACTACTTGCACTTGTGCATTAGTTACGAGAAGCTGAGCGTATGCTAGAGTGTACAAATACCAGATGTCTGTCATGCAGTGGGAGTAGTAAACTGTTACTAATCCTACTGTAGAGATAAAACACTTGATTGCAGTAATAACAAAATCTTCATAGATGAGGAGATTTTTGAGATAGTGATCTCAAAGTCTTATCTTCAAAAGTTTAAGACCTTGTAGGTAGTGATCTATAAGGGTCTTAACCCTAGATACCTTTGGAGATAGAGATCTTCATGAATAAGGGTATTCTTATAAGGATTATGGAAATACTGGTTATAACAATTATTAAGCTATAGTGTCAAGAACACTATAATAGCTTTAACAAGGTTGAGTATTGGTTGCCTGAGATGCAACAATCGCATTAGATGCGAGAATTGTTACTAGGGATATGTAAGTGCCGTAAAAGGACTTGGCATAGTCTCGCGGGAACAGAGTGACTGATCAGCTTACCTAGCTATTTTCTAAATAGCCTATGATTGTCACATGAGTGTGGGTTTAAATGATTAGCCCATCAATGACTCTTTGGGCTAGTGGGAGATTGTTGGACATGCGAGCCCATGGCGAGCCATTATGCAATAAATGTTATTGCAATTCACTCCTTAAAACTGAAATAAAGAGTACATAATTTGCATAATAAGTCCCTTAGTACAATTATGATTACGTACCATGGCCATCTTAATGATCATATAGCTGTTGATTCAATTATTGAATCATAGAGGCTGGTGCTTAGATGAATATCTAATGAGTTAGATTGAGGACTCATCGAGCACCGTCAAATGATCGTTAAGAGATGATCTCCAGCCTGAGTAGGAGATGGCAATCCTTATCTTTAAAGGCTGATATCTGACCGACCTCTTGATGCAGGTCCTCTGCATAGGAAGAGAGATTCGGAGGTGTCAGATTAGTTAGGTCAAAGAGTTAACTTAACGAGATCGAGATAACCGAAGTCCTATATCATATGCTGTCATGATATAGGCACGCATCCTCTGACCGGAGACAGATGTGTTACTATATGTCTGAGTATGTACATTTGGCAGACCAATAGGTTGATGACCTAATCAAGGTCTATACACCGGCGCGCTGGTGTGCATGTAAGGGTATATGAGTAATACGATCTCTCAAAGGGAACATACAGGTTCATTCACTGAACCGGAAGACATGAGCTCACTCATGAGATATTGAGAAGAATCAAATTCCGTGCGCACGGTCGTCTCGCTTTGGAAGCTTGACTGAATTTGTAGGTTTGATATATACTTTTGGAAAGTATATGATCAAGACCTAGGTATGATATATGCTTCTGGAAAGTATATGATCGATTCCATCTCCTAATGATCGAATGAGAAACTTACTGATAAAACCATGAAGTAGACAGTATAAAGTTGATCAAATACTTCATGTTTAATCCGAGTTTTCCAGTATGCAGGATGTACAGGTATTGGGAATACCTGAGGGTGATGTGATCATAAACGATTGTATAACCATGACGCTTCCATTCCTAGGGAGTGATGAAACGGGTCTGGATTTTAGTGACTCCTCTCAGTAGAGAAGTGATCTGATCTTGGTCCAAGTGTTGGACATTGATCTGAATGTGATTCAGATACAATGAGAAGATTAGATTTATGGTCTTGATTTAATCAAGCATCTATGGGAGGCCCGCGATCTGGATTTGAGATACGATCTCAATATCCATGTCACTATACGTGGAACAATACAATCGCCCTGTCTTTATCTCCAAGTATCTGCGGAGAAAGCGCATTATCCTTGAAGGAGTTCATGTATAATTCTATTGTTGATTTATGTATCCGAGCATTAAGAAAAAGGATAATTAAATGCGATTTAATTATCATGATTAATATGAATTTGATTCATATTATAAAGAGAGCTATCTTAGATATTTAAATATGATTTGATTATCAAAGATGTAAATAATGTGAATATGATTCATATTATTTGAACACAAGAGAATAGAGATCCAAGATGATTAAGTGTGATTTAATTATCATGGATATGAATAATGTGGATAGCAATATCCATATTAGTCATATATATTATAAATGTGATTTATAATATATAAGAGAGAGATGTTTGTAATTTACATTTATTAATTAAATGTTAATGTGAATTGGATTCACATTGAACATTAAATTGAAAATGTAATTTACATTTTATTTTGGGTTGTGAATGTGATTCACAAATTTTTAATGGCAAGATTGCAATGTCTACAAAATAATTGTGAATTATTTTTGTAGAATAATTTGCAACAAAAGTTGTTGCATAATCTTGGAGATTACATTAAAGAGATGAGAGCCACCTTCCATGTATATGGAGTGGACGGCCACCACTCCTATTTGGAATGTGTGGCCGTCCCCTCCTTCCAACATGGAAGGAGGCACTCTCTCTCCTATGATCTCCAAGAGGTCTTGATTTAATTTGGTAATTAAATTATGTTGATTTATCAACATATATTTAATCTAAATTAAATTAATTGTTGTTGGTTTTACCAATACAAATCTTCACCATTAAAAGAAACACAATCAATGAGAGCCATTGGATTTGTGTTGTCCCATGGATTGAGATCCATGGATCCCAAAACCCTATAAAAGGAGAGGCACCCCATTGCTCTTCCTTACACACAATGCTTGAGAAGCATATCTCTCTCTCTCTCTCTCTCTCTCTCTCTTTCTCTCTCTCCCTCTCATGGCCGTCCACCATAGATGCCCTAGAGAGGTTCTCCATCGCCGCAGCGTTGCCGTTATGCTGCCCGATGGTTTGCTCGTGAAACTCCGTCTACTTCAGCGTGCCTTACTCGTGAAGAAGACGTCGGATCTCGTGTGTCGAGATCAGGAGATCCGCCGCTTGGATCATCAACATGGATTGCGAGAAGCACGCGGTTCATCCCCGCGCTCGCAAGTGTCTCCTCCGTCGGATCGGACTTGAGACAGGAGGTCTCTTCGTTTAGAGACTCGATTGCAACCACGCTTCAAGAGGTAAACCTAATACTTGTTTGTGGTTTAGACGAAACGATCCGAGAAGTGTTCTTGGATCATGTGGTTTCGTTGCATAAAAAAATTTTAATTTCCGCTGCACAGAACAACTAGTACGACTAGTCGTTCTTCGTCGTATTCGATACGACGATCACGCTTCCGTGATGCGCTTGAGGATCTAACCATATCGTTCAAAAACCTGTGTCCCTGATGATCTGGGACACGACTTGGACCCCAAATATTGAAATGAAACAACTCAAATAGACTATGACTACTTGGACCCTGACGACTCTGGAAAGAAGACCGGTGATGCTTCCCAAGCTGGCATGCCTCGCACGGAAAGGTGGAGCGAGGAGAAATCTGTGGAAGAACGTGGACCGGCTTTTGCAGAGGAAGATGACCAAATCGCACATGCCACATGTATAGAGAAACAAACCCATTGTGTAGAGAAGATGAGGCACCAACATACGGAGACTGCACAAGTCTGTAAAGCCCCCCTTGCTCACGGCCAGTTCCAATCACTCTGCCCGTGAGTATGTCCTGAAACACAAGAGCAGAAGGATCAAATACGACACGACAATGTAAATCTTTGGTGATCTGACTAATTAATAATAAATTCATAGAAAATTCAGGAGCATAGAGAACATTAGGAAGCCTCATGGTAGAAGTCAACTGCACCTCCCCCTGACCAATGATGGGGAAATGTGTACCATCTGCTATCACAACTGACCATCCATGCTGAACAGGAGTAAAGACACTAAACTGGTCTTTGTCACCACATAGATGATGTGATGCACCTGAATCCAAAATCCACTCTGACAAGTCTGCCCTGTAACAAGTAGTAAAGGCATACTCTGTACCTGACGTAGACGCTGATGCTGATGCAACAACCTCTGATGATCCTGAAGGAGATCCGGTCGAACTGGCAGTGGGCATAACCTACCTGAGTCGAGCAACGAGCTCATCAAATCACTGATCAGCGACAGGTGAAGGGCTCCCAACTGGTTGTATCTGCTCTGCAACCCGGGCTGAAGGAGGAAACCCATGCTTGGAATAACATGTATCCTGAGAGTGGCCAGATCTATGGCAGTATGTGCACGGCTGATGGGGTCGACCACCCCCTCCTCTGCCACGGTTAGAGCTCCCTCTACCACGATATGGTAAATGGCTTCCCCTACTACAAGAGGCGGCCATAGCTGAAGATATCTGGGACTGCAGAGTACCTCCTGAGGATATAGATAGTCTACTCAGTCTGCGATATGCCTCCTCCATTGGAGGTATGGTAGCGTCAGTAAGGATCTAGGCACGAGCAGCATCATACTCAGAATCAAGAGCTGCTAGAAAGACTCTAGTCATCACAGAATCTCTGTATGCCTTGAGCTGCTCTGGCGTAGCAGTCAAGGGAATATAACTATGCAACTTCTCAAACATACCCCTCAATGAAGTATAGAGGGTATGAAGGGGACGACCATTCTGCTTGGATGTGAAGATATCGTGCTGGAGATGAAGTATCTTCGACTCATTCTTCGCCGGTGAGTATGTGGCGGCGAGAATGTCCCACATAGCCTTCGCCGTTGGCTGGCTCAGAATATCATTTGCTATCTCGGATGACACAGTCCTAGATAGCCATACTCGTGCATAAGCATCATCTGCCTCCCATGAGGCATTCGTCCCAGTCTTGTCACTCGGTTCCTCCATCACGAGGATGTGCTTCTTGCCATTACACTGCATCAGACTCATGAACTGCATGGCCCACAGTTCATAGTTGGTTCCGTCCATTTTGACAATGGGTGCCGGACCTTTGAAAGCACCCAGGGATGAAACATCCATTTTGTTGTCAGACATGATGACAACTATCTTCAAGATTGGGCTGAGAAAGTAGAGATAATGACGTCTACACTGACATACAGGAAGATGGTTGTGGGTGCAGACTCATACCACAACCTCTTCCATTCGTCAAAGAGTCCTTTGGGTAGCTAGGATGCTAGGGCTTCCACGTGAAACCCTAGAGCACCCAAAGAATCAAGAGCCCGCAGGAAGTCCTCACGCGTGAAGATGAAATGAACCACGCGTGACGGAGAGGGAACCGCCGGGTGGGGCGGCTACGGTGGCAGCCACAAGGGGGGATTGGGCGGCGACTGTGGACCCGAAGGTGGGCTAGGCGGCGGAGGTTGTGAGACCGAAGGAGGGGCTGGGCAGCGGCGACGGCTAGCCCGAGGATTAGGGTTTTGGTGGGGCAAGGTTCTAGGGCACAGGCTCCGGTCTAGGACCGTCGCTCTGATACCATGTTGAGAGGAAAAAGAAAAGATGTTATTCATCGAACCCTAGAGCCCTCTTATATAGGAGAAAGGCTCTATGGGTAAATTACATAAACATGACAATAAAATAAGAAATACGAACAACAAGATAACACGAGTATTGTAACAGTTAGTGACACCACCAGCTATAGGCGTCTTGTTGGGAAGCTGCTATGTTTGACCATTACCAAATCATATATCTCTCTTGCTGTTGGGAAACTGAGTCTGTTCATGAACTGTCCTACGCTGGCTCATTTTGACATTGCTATGGTGGTGCTTACTCCAAGGAAGGGACTTTTGTTTGCCAAAGATGCCTTTATGAACCTTGTGGCATATTCTGATGTTGATTATGGGGGATGATTAGTTGATAGAAAGCCAACTACTGATTTCTGCACTTATCTGGGAGGTAATCTGATTACATGGAGAAGCAAAAGACAACTTGTAGTTTTTCCAGTGCTGAGAGTGAAAATACGATGATGACCCATGTTGCTGTTGATTTGGTATGGATTAGGGCAATTTTGACTGACCTACATATTATTCACCTCGATGTAATTGAGCTTAGATGTGACAATCGACCGGCCATGTATATTGCAAACGACCCCATGTTCCATGAGCGTACAAAACATGTTGAGATTAATCTCTTTACTTGAGATCTGAGTCAGAGGGGTTGTTACAGACTGTCACAATTACCTCAGAGGATTAAACTGCATATATTTTCACTAAGCCTCTATGGTGCCCCCACTTTGAACATTGCTGCAACAGGCTGCGCATGATTGATATACATGCTTCAGCTAGAGTAGGAGTGTTATAGTTATGATTAAGAAGATGATTGATATTATTCTTCTTTAGTATTTGTCAGTTTTGTACTTGTTGAGGGAAAATAAAAGATCTACTTTCCATCAAACCCTAGAGCTCTCTTATATAGGAGAAAAACTCTATGGGTAATTTACAGAAACATGACAATTAAAACTAAATAACATAATTATTCTAACACTCCCCCTCAAGCTGGAGCATATATATCTAACATGCTCAGCTTGGAACAACAGAGATGAAAAGGACCCCTAGCAAGAGCCTTGGTAAACATGTCTGCAATCTGTTCTCCTGATGATACATAAGAAGTCGAAATAAGCCCTTTTTCAATCAAGTCCCGTGTATAATGACAATCCACTTCAATGTGCTTTGTCCTTTCATGGAAGGCTGGATTATTGGCTATAAACAAGGCTGCCTGATTATCACATTTAAGATGCATAGGAAGAGGTACTTCAATAGTTAAATCAGTCAAAACAGATTTAACCCACATCATCTCGGCACTACCTTGGGCCATTGCCCTATATTCTGACTCTGCACTGGATCGAGCCACGACAGTCTGTTTCTTACTCTTCCAAGCTACTGGTGAGCTGCCAACAAATACAATAAAGCTTGAAGTAGACTTTCTATCATTAGGGCACCCAGCGTAGTCTGCATCAGCACAACCTGTGACGGATATAGAGGTATCTCTTCTAAACAGAAGACCAGCACCTGGAGACGACTTCAGATATCTCAAGATCATAAAAACAGCATTCATGTGAGCCTGCCTGGGTTGCTCCATGAATTGACTTACCCTATTCACCGCAAAGGCTATATCAGGTCGGGTAATAGTAACATACAACTACTTTCCCACGAGCTCTCTATATCGTCTCTTGTCCACCTCCTCAGAGTCATCATCATAAAGTTTAACATTAGGATCCATAGGAGTAGTAGCTGGTCTACATCATGCCATACCTGTCTCAGATAACAGATCAGTAACATACTTCCTTTGTGTCATTACCATGCCTTGCTCATTTCGTGCAAACTCCAATCCCAAAAAGTAACGAAGTGTACCCAGATCCTTTGTAACAAACTGCTCGCTAAGAAAATCCTTGGCTGCTTGAATGCCCTGCTCATTACTGCCTGTGATAACAATATCATCAACATACACTAAGATGATCACAGTACCTCGCTGGTCTCTCTTTACAAAGAGAGTATGATCTGCTGTAGATCTGACGAAGCCCTTTCGTTCAATCAACTCCAAGAGCTTCTGAAACCAAGCCCGTGGACTCTGCTTCAGGCCATATTATGGCCTTATGAAGACGACACACCATACTGGACTCCCCCTCAGCAACAAACCCTGGTGGCTGCTGCATATAAACCTCTTCCTGCAAGTCACCATATAAGAAAGCATTCGTGACATCCAACTGAAATAGGGGCCAGTCACGGACAACATCAACTGCAATGAGAATCCGTAAGGTAGAATGACGTGCTACTGGAGAAAACGTCTCCTGATAGTCCACCCCATAAGTTTGGGTGAACCCACGAGCAACCAACCTGGCTTTGTATCTATCAACCGTACCATCAGCCCGATGCTTAACAGTAAAGACCCATTTGCTGCCCACTATTGACGCACCTGGTGGAGGATGCACAATACTCCACGTACCACGCGACTGCAATGCCGCCATCTCCTCCTCCATAGCTAAACGCCACGGACTGCTTTGTAGTGCCTCCTGATATGACCGTGGGATCTCTACCGCCGATAACCCAACAACAAACTGGCGAAAGTCCGGGGATAAACGCTCCAACGAGGCCTGAGATCCCAACTCCATCCCATATTTGGGATTCATCGTCCGCGCACGCTTCTGCCTTCGATGGGCAATAGGGATATCTAGGTCATCAACTGGAGGAGTAGAAGTACCATCTGTACCCTGTACATTCATCTGCGTATGCAAATCACCTGTGCCATCAGAAGAACTCAAATGATCAGTACATACCTCGGGCGTGTTGGATGATGGAGGAGGCACATGAGCAGAGGGCCGGCGCTGATAGACTTGAGGATAAAAATAGTAGCTGGTGGTGGCGGTGGTGGTGATGGAGTAGGCCGTGGTGGTGGTGGTGGTGGTGTCGGAGTAGAGCATGGAACAGATGGAGGAGGAGGAGGCACATAGATATCGTCTCCTTCCTCTGAGTGAGTGAGTCTGTCACCTGTAGGAGAAAAATACATAATGGACTCAAAGAAGGTGACATCTACACTGACATAGTACCGTCGTCTAACTGGATCAAAACACCTATATCCTTTTTGAGTTTTGGAATAACCCACAAACACACATTTGATAGCTCTTGGAGAGAGCTTGTCAAGACTCGGAGAGAAGCAATGAGCAAACGCAACGGACCCAAAAACCCGTGGTGTTAGGTAGAAAAGATCCTTCTCGGGAAACACAGTCAAGAACGGGATCTTCTCCCCTAACACTGACGAAGGCATACGGTTAACCAGATAGCAGGCAGTTAGAACTGCATCCCCCCAATAGGAGTGAGGGGCACGGCTCTGAATCAAACGGGTTTTGGTAATATCCAACAAATGACGATGTTTCCTTTCAGCCACCCCATTCTGTTGGGAGGTATATGCACAAGACGTCTAATGCACAATCCCATGAGACATAAGGAATTTGGATAGTTGAGTACTACACAATTCTAGAGCATTGTCGGATCGTATGAATTTAACTATAGCAGAGAAAATATTCTTTATTTCAATAATGAAAGACTGAATAACATGTCCAACATCAGACTTATTTTTAAGTAGAAAGACCCAAGATAACTTAGAAAAGTCATCGACAACAACAAGATAAAACCTGTACCCTTGAAGATCAGGGATACGACTGGGACCCCAAATATCAAAATGAAGTAGCTCAAACAGACCATGGCGACTTGGACCTAGACGACTCTGAAACGACGACCGGTGATGTTTTCCAAGCTGGCACGCCTCGCATTGAAAAATAGACCTGGGAGAAATCTGTGGAAGGATATGGACCATCTTTTGCAACGGAAGACGACCAAAGCGGAGATGCCATGTGTAAGGAGAGACAGATCCAGCACTCACAGAAGAGACACCAGCATAAGGAGACTGCACCAGTCTATAGAGACCCCCTTGCTCACGGCCAGTTCCAATCACTCTGCCCGTTAGGATGTCCTGAAACACAAGAGCAGATGGGTCAAATATGGCACGACAATGTAAATCTCTAGTGATTTGACTAAACGACAGTAAATTCATTGAAAAATCGGGAGCATAAAGAACATTCTGAAGCCGTATCGCAGGGGTCAACTGCACCTCCCCCTGACCAGTAATGGGAGAGTGTGTCCCGTCAGCTATCACCACAGAGCGTCCTGTCTGAGTTGCATTAAAACCATCCAATTGCCTTTTATCACCACATAAATGGTGAGATGCTCCTGAATCCATGATCCATTCTGCTAGATCTGCACTGTAACAACTAGTAAGAGCATATGCTGTACCTGACGTGGATGCTGATGCTGAACCGGCTATCTCCGAAGATCCTGAAGTACTTGCGCCCCTGACCAGGCATGATCTCTCTAAGTCGTGCCACTAACTCCTCAAACCTCTGATCTGGGACATGGGAAGGACCCCCTTCCTGCTGAGTATGCTCCGCCACACGTGCTGTAGTAGTAGGAAACCCATGCTTAAAATAGCATGCTTCCTCAGTATGACCAGTCCTGCGACAGTAAGTGCACGGCTGTCGAGGAGGTCTGTTACCTCCTCCTCTGCCACGACCACCTCTACCTCGAAACTGTGGATATCCTCCCCTGCCACGAGATGCTGCCATGACTGAGGGCGTCTGAGGTCCACCATGAGAAATGGAGAGTCTACTCAACCTGCGACAGGCCTCTTCCATAGGAGGTATGGTGGCATCTGTAAGAATCTGCGCTCTGGCGGCATCATATTCCTGATCAAGGGCTGCTAGAAATACTCTTGTCATCACTGAAGCCCTATACACCTTTAGCTGTTCTGGTGTGGCTGTCAACGGAATGTACCCGTGTAGATTCTCAAACATACCCCTCAGAGAGGTATACAGGGTATGAAGAGGACGTCCATTCTGTTTCGAGGTGAAAATGTCATGTTGAAGTTGTAGGATCTTGGACTCGTTCTTTGCTGGAGAATATGTGGCAGCTAGGATATCCCACATAGCCTTCGCAGTGGGTTGACTCAGAATGTCGTTGGCTATCTCCATGGACACGGTACCTGATAACCATACACGTGCATATGCATCGTCAGCCTCCCATGAGGCGTTAACCCCAGTCTTCTCAACAGGTTCCTCTTGTGTGAGGATATGCTTCTTGCCATTGCATTTCATAAGACTCATGAACTGCATGGCCCACAGTTCATAGTTCGTGCCGTCCATTTTCACAACGGGTGCTGAACCTTTAAAGACACCCAGAGACGGAAGATCTACCTTGTTGTCTGACATGATGACAACAATATTCTGCAACTGGGGTTACACGACTAGACAATAATGTCTACGTGAACATATATGAAGGCCGTTGTGGACGTAGACTTAAACCACAACGCCCTCCATACCTTGAGAGTTCCTTTGACGAGTTCGATTACCGTGGACTGGTAGGGCTATAGCCCAATCACGCGCACCAGAGTCGCGCGTGGATGGTTTGCACGCACAAACGATGCCGCGCACTGAAGACTCACGCGTGCTAAACCCTACTCCATGAACCAGGGAAAAGGAGGGCACGCGCGCTAACCAGGGAACGCACGCTGAAGACTCCCGCGCAGAATGCCGCGCGAGCAGGCAAGGGCTCATGCGCGATGGGAGTCCACGCGTGCAGGCAGGGGCACGCGCTTATGGCGCTCGCGAGCGAGCGAGGAGGGCGTGCAGGTGAGGAGGCGCGAGCGAGGAGGGCGCAGCCGCGTGTGCGGCGGAAAAAGGCGGCGCCGATCGGAGAGAGAGAGAAAGAGAGGCCGACGGGTGGGGTAGGGTAGGGTTAGGTTTCGAGAGCTTCGGTCTAGGACCGTCGCTCTGATACCATGTTGAGGGAAAATAAAAGATCTACTTTTCATCAAACCCTAGAGCTCTCTTATATAGGAGAAAAGCTCTATGGGTAATTAACAGAAACAGGACAATTAAAACTAAATAACATAATTATTCTAACAGTACTATCTACTATTTTGTTCTAGCCTCGACATATATATAGAGATGCATAGGGCTCAGGAATAAGATATCGAATTCTTCTCATCCCGTGAACTGCAATTAATTTATCTAGTTTATCTTGCACGATAGAGCCAATCACATCAAGATTACCTACGACTTTGTTAGCCATGACATCTTCGCGAAAGAATTTATTCAAAGGGACTTGTGCTATCTTACATTAAACTGAAAATTAAGTCACCGAAGGACTTCTTATGACCAACTTTGAGAAGGATGTGGGTAAATGGGCATGTATGGCATCTATGTCTAACATGAGAAGGAATGTTGAGTTGTCTTTGTTATAAAATATGAAGAATGCGGAAGCGAACATGGAAAAGATAAAGAACAAAATAAGAACGCGGGATTTTAACGTGGAACCCTACTCCGTGAGGAGCGGGATGAAACCACGGGAGAAACCCTCAAAGGGGCGTGTTATGCATTGCACTTTCTCAATGAGTACAGGAGGTCTGGGGCTCCTTATATAGCCTTCCCAGAGCCTCCAAGTCCCACCCACAGGCGGTGTAGGACTAAACACTGGATGGGGGTAAATGGATCTTCTCCAGGATCCATTTACCTTGCTACAACTCAATGGGTGCACATAACAATACTCCAACACTCCCCCTCAAGCTGGAGCATGCAATGCTCAGCTTGGACAAACAGAAAGATACTCAACTCAACGCTACAAGACACTACGGACAATATCAACCCAACGCGCACATTGCTGCAGTCGAGGACGTTGCTTCTCATGCCGTGCAGGTGAGGAGGACGAACGGGCTGGAGTGTGAGTCAACTGAATCTCCTTGTCGGAGAGCATGTGCTCTGAACTGCACCTGTCAGAGTCACTACAACTGAAAATGAGTCTCCTCGTCGGAGTACTCTGGCCCGCCACAACATGTGGACAACTGCTCCATCTCTGAAAAGGGGCCGAACTAAAAAGGCCGTGGCTGTGCAATCCTCGTCGGAGTCCACGATCGCTGGAGAATGGAGTATGAATAAGTCTCCTCATTGGAGAACTGGGTCTCTCCCATCTGGCTCAGAGAATGGTGCACTGCTCTGGTGTACCTATGATACCACATGAAAACCCTTGCCCTCAAGGGAATGGTCCTCTGCTCTGGAGTCCCTATGGCTCACATGAAAACTCTGGCCTGACAACAATAAGAATGATGGGGACCTCGAACAAATGATGGCAACATCTGCTCATCTGACAATGACCGCACACTCGTGCGTGTCTGAAACCGGAGACTCGGAAACAATGATCATCGAGTCTGAACAACTGTAGAGTCTGATGAACTGGCTGCTCTGGAGACTGGCATCTGAATCTGGAGTCTGGATCATGAACAGACCTGTGACTCTACATATACTCCCCCTTTCTCCCATACTTGTCGGAATATGGAGAAATCGACCAAGTTGGGAGAAGACAACACAATGGGGAAAACAAAACATCACTTGTGGCTTTTCTTTTCTTTTTTTTAATAAACCGTTACCTTTTTTTTGTAAGCTGTTACCTTTTTTTTCGGCTTTTACATTACAATTTTTTTTAAATGCATACGGCTCTTCTTTGTATGCGACTCTTTCAAAGAATTTTTTTAACCATGCGTACGGCTTTTTTTCTTGTACATGCCTTTTTTTTACTTGGCCCACTTGGGCCCAAAAACAAGCAACATCCCAACATGGCTTTCTTTCTCTCTTCCCTTCTTTTCTTTTCTTCTTCTTCTCATTTTTTTTACATACAACCCATTTGGGCTTTTACCACCGCTCCCTCTTTTTTTTCCTCAATTCACCTCTCGGCCCATACAATTGGGCTTAATTAAATATTTTTTTTAAACAAAACCGCAACGCAGAACCCTATTTAGGGTTTTCAGAACCGCAACCCTCACAGGCTTCGTCTAATAATGCCGCCGCCTTGCGCCGAGAGTCCCGCCTGGAAGTTGGAGCCATCGCGCGAGGATTGAAGAGGGGGGCGCGCTTGTGTTCGGGGAGAGGGGCGCCGCAAGGAACCATTGCGATTTGCGGAGGAGGCGCGAGGCCTGCGAGCGAGAACAGGGCACGCTTGGAGGACATCTGAACAGGCCTGCGCGCGTGATGTTGCTGCTGGAGAATGCCGCGATCAGGGGTGCCGCCTGCCTTGGCACGCATGACGCAGGAATCACGTGGGAAGCTCGGAGCCGCCACGAGGTCTTGGAGTAGCGGCGAGGAGGGCTCGCCAAGGGGTCGCGCGAGGGGCTCATCGCCCCCTTGATGCCGCCTGCAAAGCAACGCACGCGAGACACGCGCGCCGCCCGAGGAGCCGTTGGGAAGGAGAGCGGCCTGGAGCTAGGGTCGCGAGTCCTTGCGTTCTGGGGCGCGAGGTTTTGGAGGAGTCGCCGATGAAGGGTGCCGATGCCGCCTGGATTGGAGTGCCTGCGTTGTTGCACGCACGGAGGAATCGCTTGTTCGGCTAGAGAGATTTTTTTGGATGAAAAATGCGGCTGGATGATGATGCAAGGCCTGAATCTAAAGACGGCTTTCATGATCTGAACAGGGAGTTGATGACGGCACTGCGAGAAGAACTCGATCTTGGAAGATTTAGGGTTTCAATGAGAAACCCTATAAAACAAACCCTCGAAACTGGAGAACTACATAACTGAATAATGTCTAGGGTTTTATCTCAACCCTAGAACATGAGCTTTATAATCAAATCTCGGGAAAAAAAATCAAGCATAATGAAAAGCCTCGAGAATCGAACCCGCTCTGATACCATGTTATAAAATATGAAGAATGCGGAAGCGAACATGGAAAAGATAAAGAACAAATAAAGAACGCGGGATTTAACGTGGAACCCTACTCCGTGAGGAGCGGGATGAAACCACGGGAGAAACCCTCAAAGGGGCGTGTTATGCATTGCACTTTCTCAATGAGTACAGGAGGTCTGGGGCTCCTTATATAGCCTTCCCAGAGCCTCCAAGTCCCACCCACATGCGGTGTAGGACTAAACACTGGATGGGGGTAAATGGATCTTCTCCAGGATCCATTTACCCTGCTACAACTCAATGGGCGCACATAACAATACTCCAACAGTCTTTGTAGTGTAGGTTAATGGGTCGAGAGTGGGATCTATAAATTCAGTGGGACTATATATGTGACCAATCCTTCGTTTTTTTCATTTTGTAAGAAAGTGAAGACAGCCCTAGGTCCTGTGAGCACTAGGATCTGTCCCTCTCACGATATTTTCCCCTTCAGTTGATAAGCATTTCCACATAAATTCTTGCATAGCGGTGTTTATTTTTTTTTTTGCTTTCTACAAGATTAAAATTAATACATGCCCCTTATGTTAAATCACATGTAAAGTTGTACACTGCCCCCTTCCATGAGGTCCACATGAGTACAAGTTGCAATGGGTGCAATTTGTGCTAAAGTTTTCTCATCTGAATGAACTTTGATTGCCATATATATATATATATCTGCTTTGAATTCTGAATGTTATGCTATGCTTCCACAAATTCTTATTCGATTTATGTTAGTTGCATACTCCAACTTGACAAATCCAAAAACTGCAGGAAAAACGTCTCGGGCAGAACTGGTTGGCTTTAGCGATAGGAAAAAACATCTCATCTTTCCTGCCGAGAGGCTTTCTCAAGGAAGAAGTTTCCTCAACATGCTTCCTAGAGGCGGCTCGTTTATGGTTAATAAACTTGTATGGTGCAGTGTAGCTCGAGGAATGCCATTATCTAGTGAATATCTTTCTTCAAGTTTTATTGGAAAAGCTCTTGAGCTCAGACTATGTAACGCAAATGTCAGAAAAACATTACCTGGGAGGACAGAGTGCTTCTTGTCGTCACGTACACCTTTGAGCATCTTGTTTGGGTTGAGAAAGCCACATAAACTTGTAGTAACAGATAATAGCAGCAAACAGACTGCACACCATTTGGCAATTCAGACACGTGCTAACTTCCAGCCAGATGGCTTTGCAGGAGCTCAAGCAGATTCCTTTGAAATTCCAAATGAAGCTATATTATTGGATGAAGGTGTGCAGAAGATATCAAATTGGTGGGAGCAATTTCCAAAACGTTGGTTGATTGTGATCCTTTGCTTTTTTGCATTTCTTCTGTGCAACATGGACCGTGTAAGTTGTCCTTTAGCACTTGAAAGTTGTCCTCCCAAAAATTTCCTTTATATTTAATGAACAAAACATACTACAACCTAGTATTTATGAAATCTGTATATGGCCTCTTACATCGGTGAGAGAGTCTATAAGCACTTTCCAAGGTTTATCTTTCATTTTAGAATTCTCACTGTTTATAGACGACTATATTTACTGAAATGGACACATCCATGGGCAGCACCTTTTAGATCTTTGCGTCAATCTATGTTGGAGGCATATTACATTATGGTTTACATCAAGATTCTCTCAATACAGTCAAACATTTTTGACTCAAAAAAATATAGTTTAACATTTTAAATGGTATATATTTTTTGACTTTTTCTTCAAAATGTGATGTAGGTAAATATGAGCATTGCCATTCTCCCTATGTCGTCTGAGTTCAACTGGAGTCCTGCAACTGTTGGTTTAATTCAGTCATCGTTTTTCTGGGGTTACTTGCTTACTCAGGTTTGTTTAATTTATGTGCCCATTCGAGCGCTCATTTGTAAATGTTGCATAGCCTTTGCAATATGTCGACTTTTTTTCCTTTCCATTTTGACAATATACTCTTAATTGTTTTATTCATTAGGAAGATCTAACTCCGCTTTCACATGAGCTGAGCCTATCTAACAAGCAGAAAGTTGCTTTTTCCACCACTCTTTCTGTCAAACTTTCCTGATTGCCTTTCTCTTGAATTATATTCCAGCGGCTGAACAAAGCCGAGCTATTATGAAGATTCACCCCATTATTCATCAGTTAAGGGTACCCTTGGCACAAGGGTAATGGCTGCAGCCAAATCTATATGAGGTCATGGATTTTAGTTGCGTAAACTTTATCTTGAAATAAATGCAGTTTGCATAATAATAATAATTTCTTAACATGTTGAAAATGATAATTTGGAATGGAAAGCACATTCAATGATAACATTAAAACATTATTTATGTGGTTGGAGACAATTAACAAAAAATATCTTGCTCCACAGAGAAGTGGCCCAATAGCTGGGTTTTGATATTAACCTGTCTAAAGCTGTGATACAAGTACCTATTCGTAGGCTCCATACAAACACAAGTATTTCATATAGGTGACGCGAGAGTAAATACTTGACCGCATACTACAATGGGTAGATTTTTCCATATGATCCAATTACCCAATTATCTCAACAATTAACAATTCTTAATACAATTTAACCTTCCTCAGACCCTGCACATACCAGGTGTTATGCAGTAGGTTGCCTCTCTACACTAATATTCATTAGGAAAATGAAAACTCATGTTTGATCTATTGTAAATCAGAAGGATAGGCAAAAATCCCAGAATTTAGCTCCCATGTTTTGGCATTATTTCTATTTACCTATGTACTCTTTTTCTGTTTTGGTTGAATTAATTTGTGGTGGTTTCCAATGCTGGGACTACACCCTCATTCTTCTAAAAAACAAAAAATATTTCTATTTACATTTCAATTGAAACTGATCGAGGCAAATTCCTTAGTAATACTCCGGGATTACATAGGTTGAGTAGTGTAGAATGTTTTTTTACTTGACTACTGCAACTATATCGCATTTCCCAAATGCGACATTCATATCACATTCAGAAAATGCGATATCTGCGGTTTGGACTTCAAAAGAGGTTTTTTTAAAGTGGATTGGCGGCGCAGCTTGTTGCCCGTCTCCCATCAATTTCTATGTAATGAATATTAATATCACCGCATAATGGAATTTCAAAAAAAAAAGTGAATGTAGCATGTCCAAAAATGTAACATCCACATTTGGAACATGGGACATCCATTAAAAAAAACAAAAAGTGGATGTCACATGTTCCAAATGCGATATCCACTTTAAAAATCATTTTTAAGTCCAATATAAAGAATTCAGAAGAGATGCCGCATTTTCCGAATGCGATATGAATGTCGCATTTGGGAAATGCGATATAGTTGTAGACTTGTAGTAGTCAAGTAAAAAAACATTCCACACTACTCAGGGACTTATGTAGCCCCGGAGTATTACTAAGGATTTGCTCAAACTGATCGGTATAAAACTTATAATACACGATTCTACAAATCATCTATCTAATATGCACAACATAAAGGCATGTTTTTTCCACAAGTATTAGACACCATTAGTATGTATGATTCACCAACAGTAAACACACTTAGTATGCATATATTGATAGTGGTTGCATTTGGTTTGGTCTAGATGTTATCTATTTTATTGGTGCATGACCTGCTTGTCATGTCCCACCATCTTTTAAAGAAATAGAAAAGAAAAATATTACCAAGCAAAAAGAATCCCCTAATCTGAGATATTAGTCCCGTATATCTCAACTCAGTTTTTTTGTCAATCTCGAAACATCAAATGTCATCCTTAAAAAAGAACTCCTTAACGATTTCAGTAGTCCCACGTAGAAAAGAGAAAAAGTTATAGGATGAGACAACAATTTCATTAGCACGTTCTCGATATTGCTCGTGATCTTCGGTGGGTTTTTTTGCTTGCACATAGGGCAAAGATCTTCGGTGGCTTGGCGAGGAGGCCATACTTTAGAGGGGTGTCTACGGGATAGCACAAGAGGTTGTGATGCACCTTGGCCTAATGGTGGGAGATGGAATATAGGTCTTTCCACTTTTGGTTGGACGATTGGTCTTAATACGGAGGCTTCAATTGCGAATTGTCAGTCCCCTTTGGGCTCGGAGGGTGAGCATGGTTGCCACCCCTTGGGGAAACACTTAGAATGAGCTTATCTTAGGTTTAAGTCAGTTGGTTGAGGAGCTGACATTTGAGGAAGGCATATATGGGGGACTTTGGCCACTATATTTGGTTTAAAACCTTAACTGTAAAAGAGGCATATGCAGTGTTGTCAGCCCGTAGGCTACAATTTAATTTGGAAGGTGCAAGCGCTTTTGAAAGTGAAAATCTTTATGCAACTCTTTTGTAGAAAAAGCGGTTGATAAAAGGGGCTTTCAAGATGCGGTTTGCGGACGGGGACTTTCAAGATGAGGTGGAAGATTTGATTATGGAAGATTTGATTATCTCTGTTTTAAATGTAACAATATTTGCGGTTTGTATCGGGTTGGGTTGGATGCTTTGGAGCACAACTAATCTGACTAGGGTTGAGTGGATTAGATTTTTTTTTGAAGCCCAAAAAAGGGGGAGACACTCAAAGGTGTTCACCCCAATATGTTAAAGAAGCAAAAAAGAGAGACGAATGTACAAAACTGCCAGAAACCGTACAAAGAGGCAAGACAGCCTCCAACCAAAACGAGGAAACTCAAAAACTAGCTGCCGCTCCAGTCCTCCACCAGCCCTGCACTGCGATTAAGCACGTTCTCCTTGTAAAAGCGTTGATTCGAGAATATGACCTCATTCCGTCCAAGCCAAATCGACCAAATCCTCGCTACCGGAGTCAATAATCGTCTTCTATCTCTATGCCTGTTCAGGAATAATGAGTCACAGAAGGCCACCAAGTCCATAGTTCGCACCCAATCCACAATCGGATCCTCCCACAGCCCTCGTACCATAGGGCACTCGAAGAAAACGTGCTCAAGGGATTCCACCTCCGAATCGCACAACACACATATATTAGACACAGTCGGCAACAATCTAGAGCATCGGTTTTTCGTCAAGAGCCTCTTTCTGCAGAAGAGCCATAAAAAGAAACCAATGCGCAACGACAGTCCAAAACCCCAGAAAAAGCAGCAGTCCCGCACCACGGAGTCAGAGCGCACCAGCGGTGCGAAAGCCAACGCCCCATAGGCCTTGCTCATCGAGAAGCCACCGTCCCTCCAGACCCAATGGTCCCGACCATCGGAAGGCCTATCAGCACCAGTGAGGACGTCCATCAGGGAAAGAAAGTCATCCAACCTTTGATCCGAGAAATTCGCCCCAAAATGCGGGCACCAACATCCGTTCTCCCAGCAAGAGGCAACCGAGGCATCCTTGTCAGCAGCCATCGCAAACAACCGTGGGAAACGGACATATAAAGGGTCTCCTCCCAACCAACTGTCCTTCTAGAAAAAGAACGCACGACCATTCCCCAACACCGGCTTAAACCTCGCCCGATTCCTCAGGAACACCTCCTGCACACCACGCCAAAAAGGAGTGCGAGCACCAACCACTCCCATCCTGTCCTCCCCTGCCCATCCCGCCCCAAGGAGTGGATTAGATTTATTGCCATGTACCGGATTATTTATTTTGAATCCAAAAAGGGGGAAACATGCTAAGGTGTCCACCTCAAATATATTGAAAGACGAAGATAAATTACAAGAAAACTTACAATAGCCAAGACTCAACAATAGTCCTAGAGTAAAAAATTTACGTTCTCATAAAAAAACATTGTAAAGAAAAGAGTGTACTTTTTCTAACTAACCAAATAATCCAAATAGTTGCTAAGGGCCTCAGGATGTCCTCTCTTGGCCAGTCTTTTGCCTCCATTAATAAATCCAAAAATGCATCCAGACTCTTAAGGTTCAACCAATCCTCACCAATGCCTGTCCGGATTGGGGACTTCTTCACACAATGGAAAAAAGATGTTCTACCATCTCAATCTGTGCTTTGCAGAGGGGACACCTGTTGGAGATGTTTGTGAAGAGTCTTGCACGCCTGTCTCCATTCGTACACATAAAAAAAAACCTCTACGTGGCAACTTTAGTTCCCAGACATGGTTGCAGTCTGGACCAATGCTGGATCATTTGGCTTGCCAGAAATACGTTATGGAGAAAGACGCTATGTTGACAACGTATTTGCATATGAATCATTCTCGTATGACTATTGGATCAGGCTTTTCCTAGTTATTGCTATTATATTAAATTGAGATTTCGGATGAACAACTACCGAGAGTGTTCTGCCACTTTTTCTTTTTTAAAAAATGGAAGGAAAAAACCATTGGAAGGTGGAGCTCCTAGCTCTTATTTGCGAATAGGGTATTCTTCACTTTCTTAATAAAAGGAAAAAAATGACGAGTTGTATATATGGTCTCACATGATTAAGAGGATCCTCATTCATGATCCATTGACATATATAAAAAAAACTACTCAACAGCTTTAAATATTTCATGTCCTTATATGCTTAAATATACCACGTCCTTGTATGCTTTTTATATGTCTGTCTGCACATCAAGACCCACAATCAATGTTTAAAACTTAAATGTCAAGTAAGGGAAGTTTTTTAGACCTTTAACCATGGAGGTGGCCAATTTGAATAGAAAAAACTGAATAAAGGATCAAGGAAATATTATATATATATTTTTAAGTTTGCAATGTGACACGAGAGCATTTAAAAATATGGAAAAGATTAAAAAATTCTTGGTTAATTGAAGTAGATGTTCTGGATGAATAGATGCCACTTTGACAAAAAGTGAGAAATCTCTTTACATGAAGGAAAGTTTGTAGATGAAGCATGCTTCCTATAGTCGCTCTTTACTCTAACTTGAATGGGTGAGGTGAAAACAAAACAAGAAACAAATGGGAATTATGTAAGATGGAACTCAATTTTCTATCATCTTCTACTATTCGTTTACATTTTTTTAAGACGGGAAGTACATCGACAAGATTCATCATACCTGTAGTTACGACATTGATGACTTTGATGGCGGGGAGTCCCAATAATTATATCGCAGTTTAATTTTTCATTATTTACTTCAGTCACAAGTCAGTAGCATAAATGATAGTGCAATCCCTGTGCATATATTTTGATATTTTCTTAGTTCATTCCATTCGCATTTTTCTGATTCTTTTTATTCTATAATTTTCTTAGAAAATTTGAAAATGTGATGTATTGAACTCAGATTCTTGGAGGAATCTGGGCAGACAAGATAGGCGGCAAAGTTGTGCTGGGATTTGGGGTAGTCTGGTGGTCTATTGCCACCATACTAACTCCATTTTCTGCCAAGATGGGACTTCCCTTCTTACTTATGATGCGTGCATTTATGGGGATTGGTGAGGTTAGTATGCATTTTTTTAAACTTAAAGTGGAACCAAGATAACATCAATGCTGCCAGATATAATTGTAATTCTAGGGTCGAATTTATGTCCTGTCTTTCTACATTTGTCATATATTTACACTACATATTGTGCAATTTGTCATCTTTTTTAGTTTGCCTTCCTATTGGTGCCTCGATAAATGAATATATTCTGAAATTTAAGGCAAAATTGCATCTATTTTGCTTTGATTTTGCAACTTCTTTCATATATGAGTCATGGCATTTAACTCTACTTAGATCATATCTAAGACCGTCGAAATAATTGCTCTCTTTAAACTGATGGAGTCCAAAATGTTGCCTGAAAATTGATAAGCACCAAGCCACCACGGAAGTACATGAAGAAGAAGACATACGACCTTTCATGATTATTGAAGAAGACAAATCACTTTGAAGAAGAGCAAGCACAACCCTATTTATACCCCTCACTCTCTTTCTTCGATTCTTCTATCTCTTGAAGTTGTCTCATGTGTTGTGGTGTGAAGGTAATGCTTTCACCTCTCTATGTATGCCCAAATACACAATCAATATGCTGAGGTAGTTGTGTTTATTTGTCTTTTATTCATATTTCTTATCCATCTGTCCCCTTTATGTAATTTTCTCATAGGGCTTTTCTCCTATATAAGAATCAAGAGAGCCTTAGGGTCGCAATGAACAATACAATTTCCTTTTCCTTTCTACATGGTATTAGAGTGACAGTCCTAGACCAGAGCTTGTGCCCTAGTCATCGTTCCCCACCAAACAATAAGGGGGCTTGTTTCCCTCCTGTTTAGTAGCGACAACAACAGCCAGAGGCCACCATCGCAGCCACCGTCAGTGCTGCACAACAACAATAACAACATCACTACTGCTGCCTCCGCCACTGCTGTGAGATCACATCAACAACGACATCCGCCCAACGTCGCCACCACCACCGTAAAGGGGTCTTTCTTCCCGTTCTGTGTGGTAGCAATCTCCGTAGTGCCCTAGAGATCCTCTTCAACATCTGTTGAGATCTGAAAATCGCTTCCAAAGAGCGATGTGGTCCTCTATTCAGTTTGATTTTGGGATTTCAGGGTGTTTGATCATTTAAAATAACTCTAGTTACCCAGAGAAGCCTCTAACAAATGTAAAAGGTTGTGGTATGAGTTACACTGTGGAAAGGGAGAAAATTTGTTTATTCATCGTTGCCCTAGAGCTCTCTTAAATAGGAGAAAAGCTCCATGGGAAAATTACATAAAGTGGACAGGAGAAATATGAAATGTGAAATAAAGACAGAGAGATACAAATATCTGAACACTCCTCCTCAAGTTGGAGCATATATGTCTATCATGCTCAGCTTGGAACAACAACGATGAAAAGGATCTCTAGCAAGGGTTTTAGTAAACAAATCTGCAGTTTGATGACCTAAAGCAACATGAGAAGTGGAAATAAGTCCTTTTTGAATTAGATCCCGAATATAATGGCAATCTACCTCGATGTGCTTGGTTCTTTCATGGAAGGCTGGTTTGTTAGCTATAAATAGGGCAACTTGGTTATCGCATTGGAGATGTATAGGAAGAGGCACCTAAATATTAGGTCAATTAGGACGGATCTGACCCACATTATTTCCGTGCTCCCTTGGGCCATAGCTATATATTCTGATTCGACGATAGATCTAGTTACAAATGTTTGTTTCTTACTCTTCCATGAAACCAATGAACTACCTACAAACACAATGAAGCCAGATGTGGACTTCCTGTCCTTGGGGCACACAAAATAATCTGCATCAACACATCCTGTAACTGTAAGAGATATGTCTCTTCTGAACAGAATTCCTGCTCCTGGAGAAGACTTCAGATATCTCATAATCATGTTAACTGCATCCATATGGACCTGCCTGGGCTGTTACATAAACTGACTAACTCTACTAACTGCAAATGGTATGTCAGGCCTGGTGATCGTGACATATAACAAATTCCCTACTTGCTTTCTATATCGTCTCGTGTCAACTTCCTCAGAGTTATCATCATAGAACTTTGCATTGGATCCATTGGAGTAGTGACAGGTCTACATCTTGTCTTTACCGTCTTAGTTAGGAGATCAATAACGTACTTCCTTTGCATCATCACCATGGCTGATTTCTTGCGAATTCTAGACCAAGAAAGTAACGAAGATTGCCAAGGTCCTAGATCACAAACTGTTATCCAAGGAAACCCTTAGTTGCATGAATACCCTGCTCATCATCACCTGTAACAATGATGTCATCTACATAGACAAAAATAACAATAATACCTCTCTGGGATCTCTTAACAAAAAAGAGAGTGATCTGCAGTAGATTTGATAAACCCTCGTTATTCAATCAACTCTGAGAGCTTCTGAATCCAATCCTTCAGACTCTGCTTAAGACCATAAATGGCTTGTGAAGTCTGCACACCATATGAGACCCCCCTCAAAAGCAAACGCTAGAGGTTGTTGCATGTAGACTTCTTCCTGCAAGTCACCATACAAGAAGGCATTCATGACATCTAACTGGAATAGAGGCTAGTCCCGTACCATAGCAACAGAAATGAGAATCCTCAATGTAGAATGGCGCGCAACTAGAGAAAATGTATCTTGATAATCCACCCCATATGTTTGGGTGAATCCACGAGCAACAAGTTTGGCCTTGTACCTGTCTACAGTACCATCTGCACGATGTTTCACTGTAAACACCCACTTGCTACCAAAAATAGATGCACCAGGAGGGGCATTTACAATATTCCAAGTGCCATGAGACTGTAGTGCAACCATTTCCTCTTCCATCGCTATACACCACTAACCTGTAATGCCTCTTGATATGACTGCGGTATCTCCATAACAGACAAGCCCACAACAAACCTCTGAAACTTCGCTGGTAAACATGCAAGAGAAACACGGGAAGCAAGAGGATACATGATACATGTATGCCTCTGCTTTCGTAAGGCAATGGGCACGTCAAGGTCCTCAACTTCCTCAGTAGATGAGACTAGAACATCTAAGACCTCCTGCTCATCTTGTTGTAAATGCAAATCACTTGTACCATTAGTAGAAATCAAGTGCTTATAACATACCTGGGGTGTGATGGATGATGGAGGAGGCACATGCGCACGAGGTCGATGCTGGTAAACCTGCGGAAAACAAATGGGTGCGGCAAGTGCAGGAGGTGGAGAGGATAGTGAGGAAGGTGGTGAGGAAATGGCGCATGAAATAGACAAAATCGGAGGTTAAGGCATGTATACCTCTTCTCCAGACTCCGAAGAAGTCAGCTTGTCACCTGTAGGAGAGAAGAACATAATGGACTCAAAGAAGGTGACAACCGCATTAACATAATATTTTCTTCGAACATGATCAAAACAACGATATCCCCTTTCAATCTTGGAATATCCCAAAAAGACGCACTTGACAGCTCTGGGAGAGATCTTGTCATGATCTGGAGATGTATGATGAACGAATGCAACATACCCAAATACACGAGGGGTGAGTGAGAAAAGATCCTTATCGGGAAACATAATCAAGAACAAGATCTTCTCCCCCAACATTGACGAGGGCATACGATTCACCATGTAACAAGCAGTTAAAACCGTATCCCCCAGTATGAATGAGGAGCTCGAATCTGAATCAAGAGAGTCCTGGTAACATCCAGGAGATGACGATGTTTGCTGTAATACTCGGGTCTGAACCACCCGAGTTTGAACCTGAATCTGACCTGACTTGGGTCCACGTAAATCCGATAAAAATCCGATTAATATCGAGTAAGCTCGGATCAATCCATAGATCACGGATTGGATCTCGTTCGGGTGCAATCAACCAAAAATCGAGTGCACTGTACCTCGTGTCACAGAAAAAGTCCGTGACATGATCCGAATGGCAAAATGAACGAACACCATCACTAATTCTATTTCGATGAATCGGAAACCACGGAATCAGTTGTTTGTTGATCAATGGTCATTCAACCTGTTTTAATCACAAGATTTAATGATGAATAGAGAACCATATTCTCAGATTTTAGAATTCATCTTGTGTCGGAAAAATATGAATATTAGACTCATTTTAATCGTCACTCCTAGACGGTCGAAACGAGCCATCATACTCATAAATCCGAAATTCAGGGTGAATATGGTGACGAGTTTGACATTTCATCGGAATTAGAAATTAAGGTAAAATATCAAAATCAAAATTTCAACACACGTGTACATCTCTCCCCAATTACCAACACATACCCTCATTCTCCTTATAAATATCACCGTAACCCTTCTTTCCCCCATCTTCTCTCCTCTTCTTTCCCCATTGAAGACCCCTCTTCCATCTTTTTTTCCTTCCTGTGATGCTGCATGCTGTTGTGCTGCAGCTACTGAAGCTCCTGTTGCTGCTGTTGCAGTTACTGTGTGCTGCTACAGCTACCATTGCAACCATTGATTGCTGCTGTTGCTGCTGCTCCAACAGCTATTGAAGCCACTGCTGCATGCATGTTGATGCTACCTGCCATTGCTACTGCGTGCTCTGCTGAAGCTGCTGTTGCTGCCTTGCTGATTGCAGCTGTTTGCTGCCTCTACTGCTGTGCCCATTTTCTCCATCTAAGGAGATTCAAGAAGTACAAGTTTTTACCCCCTCCTCTTGCTGCCATGCATATATATTATATACATTTAAATCCCATAATTGATGCCCCTCTTGCCAAATCTCCATCATTTTTTATGGAAAAGAGGGTGATCTCCCGAGTTGGGATTCACCGCAACATCTATTTCATTAAAGGAGTTTAAGCTACATTACCTTGAGGCCCAAAAATTAAAAAGTGCATTACAATGAGACACAACATTCTCCGAGTAAAACCTTTGGTTATTGAAGATCAGATCATTTCACCCAACCTAGATGGCCCAAAGAACAACAAACGACTTGGAACAATCCTTCGTAGAGTTGATGCCCACTGCTTGAATCGATCTTTAGAACTCCGCCGCCACGCCGGTCTCTACCCATGGGGTCCCAACCTCCTCCCAGACATGCACAGAAGCCGCACACTTGAAGAATAGGTGATCCGCATCCTCAACCATCCCATCGCGCCTGTCGCATCGCGTGTTCGCCATGCCAAACAACCTCCCCTCCTTGCTTTATCGCATAATCGGTCTCTTCTCAGACACCACATGAATATCTTGACTCTGCACGGGATCTTGGTTGCCCAAACCACCTTCATGTCCTGACATAGCTCCACATCCTGCACCTCTGCCATTCTCCTCATTTCCCCATAAGCTTTCTTAACTGAGAATCTCTCACCCTCCCATTCAAAATGATCGACGTCCTGTGTGAAGTCCCCCGGCGATGGGATCTCCGCTTGAATCCTGACAAACTCCTCCAAGCACTGCTCCGAGAGATCGGACATAAATACTGGCGACCAAATATCCGATTCCGCCACCTGCCAGATAAGGATCTCCTTCGACGTCGCCAACACAAATAATCTCGAGAATCTTCCGTCAAGTGCTCCCTCCCTCATCCAGTCGTCACGCTAGAATCTGAATAAGTGACCGTCCCCCCACCTTTGGCTGGAGTCTAGGCGCTATCAAAGGCAATGCCACTCGGATTCCAGCCCAGAGCGACGATTCAAACCTCACCCTCCCAGCCACCAACCTACCCCTGACACCACATATTTTTCTCACTAGCTTGGTCGCCAACGAGGTCGAAGAACCCCAAATTTGAATCACCCATTTAGTTAGCAAACCCTTGTTCATGCACTCAACATCACGAATCCCAAGACCTTCGTTGTTACGCCCCTTCGTCACTTCATCCCAGCTCACTAGATGTAAGCCGGGCCTCTGCTGCTTCGCATCTGACCAAAAGAACCGTCTCATCAAGGACTCAATCTTCTGTCTGACCCCCACCGGCATCAGCCACATGTAATAGAAGAAGGTAGGGATGGCCGAGAGCATATGCTTCAAAAGAATCAACTTCCCCCTCCAGACAGGGGGTAATCAGCCACCTCCGTAATTCTTCCGCATCATCCATCCCAAAAGTGATGACCACCGACTTGTGCCTGTTAATCTCAAGTCCAGAAAGACTGCTGAAGATATCCACCAGGTGAGCCGCGTTGCAATTCTGTTCCTCCGAGCCTCCAAGGAATATGACCGTATCATCCGTATGCTGAAGTAGAGGGATAGAGATGTCCTCAAGCTGAAAGCCTTCACACCACCTTGCTTCCACCACATTCCTAAAGAGAACTGCCAAAGCATCCGCCACTAGGACAAAAAGCATAGGGGCCAACGGGCAACCCTGTCGGATACCCTGCTGAAGCTGAAAGAATCCCCCCTCCGGCTTGCCATTCACCAGGATCGAGTAGGAGGAAGTAGTGACGCATCTCTTCATCCACTCAACCCAAACCTCTGGGAATCCTCTCTGCTGTAGAGACGTCCACAAGAACTTCCAATCAACACAATCATATGCTTTGGCGTAATTGATCTTTCATAGAACCCCTTTCTTCTTTGACCGCTTCCATTCAAGGCAAATCTCCGATGCCATCACCAAGCCATCCGCCATCTGACACCTCGGAATGAACAACGACTGACCCTGCAACACCACTGAGCCCAGCACCATCTTGAGTTGGTTCGCCAGAATCTTAACCACTATAAGGTAGAGATCGTTGGAAAACGCAATAGGCCTGAAATCCTCAACACTCGTCGGAGTCTTCTTCTTGGGAAAGAGGGACAACAGAGTCCGGTTGAACTTCTTAAAACCTCTGTTCTCTTCCCTGAAATCGTTAAGCACCTCCAAACCCTTCCCCTTCAATAAGTCCCAGAACTCGCGGTAGAACAACACCAAGAAACCATCAGGACCCGAAGCACCATCCGCATTTAACCCCCAGACCGCTCTCTTCACCTCCTCCTCGGAAAAAGGAGCCACTAACCCCTTTGCCTGCTCACCAGACAAGGCCTCTACCCGTCTTCCCATCCACCCCCAACCGTTCCCCCTTCTTCTTCGCGATGCCTCAACGAAGTGGCCCCTCAACGCACTGCCGATCTGTGCCTTCTCTGATACTCTTACCTCTCCAATCTCAACCTCATGCAAATAATTTCTTCTCCTCCTCCCATATGCCATCATATGGAAAAAGCTCGTATTGGCGTCACCTTCTTTGAACCACTTTTGCTTAGATCTTTGATTCCACTTCACCTCTTCCTTTCTGTCCTCTAACATCAACTCTTCAAGCAGACCCAGCTTCTCTGCCACATCCGCCTGATCCATACCTCTCTCATCATCAAGCCCATCCAACCGAACCACCCTAGCTTGAGCATCCCCCATCCTACTCTCCGCCTTGCCTTCACCTCTCTCCCGAACTTAGTTAGGAACGACCTCAGCAGCAACATCTTCGACGCCAACCGATAGACGGTCGAGCCCACAGGGGTCCAGCTTCTCCATCGCTCAACAACCTCCTCCCTAAACCCCTCCTCCAAGAGCTAGCTCCGCTCGAAGCGAAAAAAGAACCCGCTTCTCCTATCCTCGTCGAACGACCAAAGTATCAACATGTAGTTAGAGTGAGCTCGCGGTAGCGTCCAAGCACAAGATAGGGGGAACACCTATACACCTTCAGGCGATAGGAGAAATCTGTCCAATCTGGATTGCGATCTCACATTCCTCCAAGTAAAAGCACACCCAACCACATCAATAATCTACAAGCCCAAAGAGTGGGCCACTCTCCAGAGGTCCTCCGAACTAGGATCCCTGCCACCACTCCGATATGGTCAATCATCAAGAAGTACATTCAAGTCACCCCCAATGATCTATATCCCAGCCGCACTCGTAGAACCCAACTTCTCCAACTCCGCCGCCAAAGAGCCCCTCTCAGTTCCTGTTGGATCGTAAACGTTCTTGTCAAGGATGCAAAGACCATCCGTCCGCCTTCTTAGCCCTACGGATAAACAAAATAAGGACCTCGACTCCGTTAGAAGCTCAAATTCATCTTTCTTCCATCTGGTCAACAAACCTCCCGAAGCACCCTGGGCCTCCAACTCAGCCAAGTCAAATCACTCTCCTTTACCCAGCCCCTGCCTGACGGCATCCACAGACCTTGACAACTTCGTCTCCTCCTACTACAACAACAACAAAGCCTTTTTCCCACAATTAATTAGGGTTGACTACAAGAATTCTTCGCTTCCATTCAAATCTATCTTGGGTCAATATCGAGCTTATATCTAAAAAACTGAGATCCCTTCGTATAGTCTTTTTCCAACACTTATTGGGTTGTCCTCATTCTCTCTTAGTCGGCTCAACATTCCAGCACTCGCATTTCCTAACTGGTGCGTCAACTGATCTTCTTAGCAAATGACCTAACCATCTTAAGCGGTTTTCTCGCATCTTATCCTCAATCAGAGCTACACCAACTTTCTTTTTGATTACATCATTCCGAACCCGATCTTTACGTGTGTGTCCACACATCCACCTTAGCATTTTCATTTCTGCTACATCCATTCTCTGCACATGTCTATGGTTCATTGACAACTTCGTCTCCTGAAGAAGAAAAATGTCAGCACAAGCCTCCATTATCAGGTTCCTGACTACCAACCGCTTATTGGGGCGGCCCAACCCTCTGACATTCCGATAGCTTCATTAAGGAACCACCTGGCTCAACTTCTTAGGCAGGACCACGCCCAGCCGCTCGGCTACTTTCCTGTCCAGAATGCTGAAACAATTCCGATGAACTGGCAGGGCGGTGGAACCATACGACAACAGATTCATAGATTCATCACAATCAGCCGAAGCGAGCAGAGCCACCCTCCTCGTTTTCCTCTTTTTCCATTCGTGGTAGAATAGATGCATAGATTCATCACGATCCGCCGAGGTGAGCAAGCCAAATATCCATCATATGAATTATCTTGCCCTTATCAGAATTGACTAGATGACATGTGTGCTGGTCAATTCCATTGGAGGCATATATTAAAAACTCGCATAGGGCTGTTCACATCTCCAGAGTATGATACTTTGTTCATTCGTGTAGTGAAAGACCCCAGGGAAATCTTATTGTTTTGGAATCATATGAGATCTTATGAGCTCTGGTCAATGATCATCTCTCTAATACAGTGTTGAATGGAATGAAATGAGATAAATAATTAAATAATTAGCCCTACAGGAAGAGGAATAGGCTATGAATAAAGTACAAATTTAACCTTTTTTCTGCCCTCTGGATTTTTCTATAAGTATACCTCTTTATTTTATGGTCTTAGATTGTTCGAAGCTACAGAAGCATACCTTTGAAAAATGGAATAACAATATGCTTTACTTCAGTATTTATTGATGGAATTTAAGGCATAATATTGTTTATAAGTTGAACCAACTTAATATTTAACAGGACCTGGAAGGGGTTCTTGAATTCTTCCACTTCAATGTGCGCAATGTGATGATCACTACTTTGAGTTGTGCTATAGTATATGTACAATGTTCCGTGTATATCAAATCATATATCATTAATGAATAATAAGAATCGCATCACTCATATTGTTGTTTCACTCTTCATTAGATCGTGTTGGTTATTGTGGATGGGCCTAGTGTAGCTTTATCTTTTCCCTCTTCCTCTAGACTTCAGTGGTATAGCAATTTAGGGAAATTGTTGCTTGCTGTGCTGGCTTTGAACTTAAGTATTTGCACAACAAACTTCTGAGAAGATCTTTACAGAAAGAGGATAATCACCTATGCATTGAGTGGCACCCAATATGTATATCATAGTTAGTAGAACTTGGTTACTAATTCCTTGCATCACTATATATGATGCACGTCAATTTGACTTAACTGATGACATTTGACCCTTTTATTTTGTCGGTGCAATGGTTTCAAGTTTAATATGTGATAATGGAATTTTCCTTAAGTCATCAGGTATTCTTTAGCTTAAACTATATTTTTTTGGTATCATTCTGATACCGTGCTTGATTTTGTGCTATAGAATCAGATAAGGTGGGGAAAAAACTTTTATGGATGGCGAATCTCTGTTAGACTTGTGAGCCCTGGGCGAACCATTCTTACAATAAATGTTATTGTAATATTTAAGTTTATCAATAAAAGTTATTGATGTTTTCACTCCCTTTCTGAAATTATATGAATGAATGCACTATAAGGTCCCTCTGTACAATTAGGGTTATGTACCATGGCCAGCTTGATGATCATATAGCTGTTGATTCATTAAATGAATCATAGAGGCTGGTGTTTGGATGAATATCTAAGGAGTTAGATGGAGGACTCATCAAACACCGTCAAATGATTGTCAAGTGGAGATCTCCAGCCTGAGTAGGAGATGGCAATCCTTTCTCACATAGGCTGATATCTGACCGACCTCTTGATGTAGGTCCTCTGCATGGGAATAGTGATTCGGAGGTGTCAGATTAGTTAGGTCAATGGGTTGACCTGACGAGATCGAGATAACCTAAGTCCTATGTTGAATGCTGTCACAACATAGGCACGCATCCTCTGACCGGAGACAGATATATTGCTATATATCTGAGTATGTACATTTGGCAGACCAATAGGTTGATGACCTAACCAAGGTCTATACACCGGTGAGCTGGTGTGCATATAAGGGTATATGAGCAATATGATCTCTCAAAGGGATCATACATGTTCACTTGTGAACCGGAAGACATGAGCTCACTCATGAGGTATTGGGACCGATCAAATTCCATGCATGGTCGTCGTGCTTTGGAAGCATGACATGAATTTGAAGGTATGATATATGCTTTGGGAAAGCATATGATCGATACCAAATCCCAATGACCAAGATTGAGAAACTTAATGATTAAACCCTGAAGAAGACAGTATAAAATGATCTTGATCTTCGGGTTGATCATGGGTCTTCCAGTATGCAGGATGTACTGGTATTGGGAATACCTGAAGGGTGATGTGATCATAAACGATTGTATATCCATGACGCTTCCATTCCGAGGGAGTGATGAAACAGGTCTGGATTTTAGTGACTCCTTTCTGTAGAGAAGCAATCCGATCTTAGTCCAAGTGTTGGACATTGATCTGAATGAGATTCAGATTCGATGAGAAGATTGGATTTGCGGTCTTGATTTAATCAAGCATCTGTGGGAGGTTCGTAAGATTTGGATTTGAGATAAGATCTCAATATCCAAGTCACTATACATGGAATAATACAATCGCCCTGTCCTTATCTCCAAGTATCTGCGGAGAAAGCACATTATTCTTGAAAGGGTTCAAGAATAATTCTTTTGATGAAATATCCAAGCAAGGACTTGATGATTAAATGAGATTTAATTATCAAGCTTAAATATGAATATGATTCATATTGTGAAAATGATTATCTAAGATAATTAAATGAGATTTAATTATCAAGGATTAAGAGAATGTGGATAACACTATCCATGATATATGTGTGTTATAAATATGATTTATAATATACATATGTATGAGAGAGAATTTATGTAAATAGCATTTGTTAATTAATAATGTGGATTGGATTCACATTTGTTAATTAATTGGAAATGCAATTTACTAACTAGTTTGGGTTGTGAATATGATTCACACAATATTCAATGGCATGATTGAAATATTCACAAATTAATTTGGAATTATTTTGGTGAATATTTATTGTAATTAATTAAGGAATAATAAGATAAATAAAATGGAGCAAATAACCACCTCTAGAGGTGGCGTCACCCATGAATGGTTCATGGGTGACGCCCCCCCTTTTTTAGGAGGTTGGTTAGCTCCATTTGATTTATCATATTATCTCTTAGTTAATTTATATTTAAATTGATGTTGTTGCTTTTTAACCAACAACAAATCATAGCCATTGATTTATCATGGACCAAGCATAGCCCTTGGATCCATGTGTCCCATGGATTGAGATCCATTGGATCCTAAACTAGTATAAAAGGAGGGCTAGGGTAGCCTTTCCAAGTTACAACATTCTTGAGTTCAAGAACTCTCTCTCTCTCATTCTCGTGTGGGCTCTCCATAATACTCAAGTGGCCGTCCACTTTGTGTATTGCGAAGGAGAGCATTTCGGCTTCGCCTGGATCTTCGTCAAAGGATTGCGGGAAGGACGCGACTCATCATCGTGCCCGCAAGCGCATTCTCCGTGGGTCGGACTTAAGATAGGAGGATCTCTACTTTGGGATCTCGCGATCACAACCACGCTTCAAGAGGTATTTCTTATACTTTGTGGTTTGATGAAACGATCCGAGAAGTGTTCTCGTGATCATGTGGTTTCATCGTTATGTTAAATTTTTAATTTCCGCTGCATCTAGCATCTAGTACGACTAGTTGCTCCGATCGTATACGATACGATCATCACGCTTCCGTGATGCGCTTAAGGATTGACAATATCCTTCAAGTGGTATCAGAGCCATAGGTCGAATAAGGTTTTGGATGTGATCCATGAACCTTAGACGATTTGGTTCTTGAAAGGGTTGCGAAATTTTTACTGCATTTCAATTTTCGCACCTCTGTCTAATTGAATTTTTCCGTACTGTTTAAAATGTTTAAATACGAAATTTTCAATTGGATTTTGTTCCCCATTAAACAAGGAAACCATAGGACTTGAGTTTACTAAATTTGGACTTTATTTGCTCAAGATATGGCTTTTTGAATATGACTATATTCACTGTTGCGGGAACTGCGGATTTGAACGTAATTAATGAGATGATTACGGTTTTAATCCGCCTTGAAATGCGTGAATTATCACTTGGGTTCTTTAATAAATCAAATAGGCAATCTTTGGAAACTGAGTTTGCATTTTTTGGATTTAAATTGATCAAGATAAGTTAATTTTAGTGATTGGGGGTCACTGCTGGAAATTAACAATTTTGATCTTGAACCTTGTGATATGTCATTCAATTGCTATGATGAAAATTAATTGTTAATTTTCTGGAATAATTAGTGATAAATATTTGTGAAATATTTAAAGAAATAATTATTTCATTGAATGACACTTGCCTAAACTACAATGATGAGATATTAGATCTTGATCATTGTTTCATCAACAAACATTGCTTTCATGAAAACTATAGTTTATCCTACAATAGTTGTAGGACAACTTTTACATGAAAAACCCTTCTTTGCTTGAATAGGATTGGGGATTTGTCTAGCAAATCTCCTTATAATAAAAAATGTTTTGATTTATATTATATGGTATAATTTTCGGTTGAAGAACCGATGAACATCTCAAAGTACATGATGGTCTATCTGGTATTATTTTTTCCCGAGGCGGATGTGGTGCCTAGTCGGAGAGCATTGGGGTCGCGGGTTGCAACGTATGTGGTCCGTCCCACTCTCGTCGGTACTGGCCATGACAGCGGGTAGGGACTGTATAATACCGGAGACAGACAATGTGTATTTTTCTAATTATTAAAATTCGAATAATACGTATTTTGAGAATATACCTACTATTCAAGTAAAAGACATGTTTGTTGATGAATGGGTTAATGATTAATTTAATATGATTAAATTAATCATATCCAATAAACACTCTATTTTTGAATAGATGTGTATTTCCCTTGGAAGAATTAATTATGTGAATGTGATTCACGATAATTAATTATAAAATTTGAATATGAGGTGGAGGATCACATAAGTGACATCCATGGTCTCCCGTCAAGGCAAAGGATTTCGTCGCCAGTTGTTGTGTATAGGAGACGCCTGTCCGAAGTGACAGATCCTGTGCATGATTTAATTGGATCGGGTTCTTTGCTTCTCGAAAGAGTAAGGCCGTATACGTAGTGACCCCAATATCGGGTCCTCATATTATTGGGGCGATATTGGATTGCGTATAGCGAGTATTAAGCCTGTTGACGGTTGGTTCAATTAACAACGGGTCAACATCACCTTAGGGGTGGTGGGCTCGGGTGTTAAAGACCGAATTGGGAAATGCAAGTTGGACTTGCAAGGCGGAATGTGTTCCGCTTCTCTTATTCGAGTCACAGGTTCTCATATTATTGGGATGTGATAAGGATAGAGAGGAGATCCCAGATCTTGCTTGAGATATAGCGGTAAGTATATCTCTTACTTTGAAAGAAAAAATAAGGGAATAATCTTTCAAAGTCGACATGGCAGGACAAATTTGATTTAAAATGCCTTAATCAAATTATTCTTAAAATGAATATATATTTAATCTATATATTCTAATATAGTGCATTCTTAATTTCAGAAAATGAAGTCCATGAACCCACTTAGCAGGCTTCTAGAGGTCAACCAGTTGACCGGACCAAATTATTCGGATTGGATCCGAAATTTGGATCTTGTTCTCTCTGCAGAGCGCATCTCCTACGTGCTTAGCAAGGACAAGATAGCAGACCCTATGACTGATGAAGATAAATCATATAATGATAAATATGATGAAGATAATAATCTGGCAAGATGTTACATCCTTGGGTCATTGTCCAATGTGCTTTAGAAGCAACATGTGGAAATGAACCATTGCCAAGAGATTATGCTGAGTCTGAAAGAAATGTTCGGTGACATAAACCGCACACAGCGTTATAATGTGATGAAAGAGCTTATTCGCTGCAAGATGCAGGAAGGAACCTTTGTCAGAGAACATGTACTCAAAATGTTTGGGTACCTCTCTGAGCTGGAAACCTTGGGAGCCTACTTGGATTCTGAAATGCAAGCTGATTTCATTCTCCTTTCGCTCCCTAAGTCTTTCAACAACTTTGTTGTGTCTTACCACATGAACAAAGGTGATTTCACAAACGCTGGGCTGTTAGCTGCATTGAAGTCTGCAGAAGACGTCTTGAAGAAGGACGGCCCCTCTGCTAGTGCAATGGTTGCACAGGTAAGAGGAAAGCGCGAGCGGAAGCAAGGTTCTCAGAAGGGCCCAGCCTCGAAGAGAAAGAAGAAGAATCAAGGAGTTGGTTCATCTTCTAGTGCTTCCACACTGATGACATCGAAAAAGACCGATGTCTGTCACCACTGCAAGAAGCCGGGGCACTGGCGGCGTAACTGCCCGGATTACCTGAAGTCTACCGACAAAGGTAAAGCCCCAGCATGTATGAAATCTACTTTCATCATTGAAACTAGCTTTCTCGTTGGACGAGAAGGAAGTTGGGTTATAGATTCTGGTGCTTCTGTTCATGTATGCAATTCGTTGCATTTGTTTCAGGAAACTAGGAATCTGGAGCATGGGGAGATAGTTATCCAGATGGGATCTGATGCAAGTGTTGCAGCAGTCGCCATCGGGACATGCAAACTGTCATTATCTAGTGGTCGAGTCCTAGTACTTAAAGAGTGTCTTTATGTACCCGAGGTCAGGAGGAACTTGATATATGTGTCTAAGCTTGTTAGACATGGGTACTCTTTCCTGTTCTGTAATAAATTAGTCATTAATAAATATGATAAATTTGTTGCGGAAGGTGTTCTGACTTCTAGTGGACTCTATGAATTGTGCATTGATGAATGTGTCATAAATGTCACTACCACTAATAATAAAAACCCCAAGAGATCCAGGGAAAATGGAAATCATTCAAATATGATTTGGCATCAAAGGCTTGGTCATTTATCTATTGATAGGATCAATAGATTGATAAAGGATGGACCTTTAGATTTTCTACAGGTTCAAACTTTACCTACCTGTGAACATTGTATTCGAGGTAAAATGACCAGGATGCCTTTCCGTAACAAGGTTACGAGATGCGAGGGTATTCTCGACCTAATACATACTGATGTATGTGGTCCCTTCAATACCGCGACTAGAAATGGATATCGATATTATTTGACATTTATCGATGACCATTCACGATATGGGTTTATCTTCCTGCTACGTCATAAATCAGAAACCTTTGAAAAGTTCAAAGAGTTTAAGGCTTTGGTTGAGAACCAAGCCGACAGGAAGATTAAACGGATTCGATCTGACCGAGGTGGTGAGTACCTCTCAGATGAATTCAAGGAATACCTTAAAGAGAGTGGAATTGTCTCCAATCTCACTCCTCCTGGAACTCCCCAACTTAATGGTGTTGCTGAAAGACGCAACAGGACCATCATGGACATGGTCCGTTCAATGATGAGTAAAGCACATTTACCTCTTAGTTTCTGGGGATATGCAGTAGAGACTGCAATATATATCCTAAACAAGATTCCTAACAAGTCTATACCAAAGACTCCTCACGAGCTCTGGTATGGAACCAAACCTAGTGTCAATCACTTGAGGGTTTGGGGATGCTTGGTTCATGCGAAGAACGTGGACGTAAGTAAGCTAGAATCTCGCACTCGTGAGTGCTACTTCATTGGGTATGTTAAAGATGGTATTGGATACCAACTTTATGACCCTGAGACCCAAAAGGTTTTTGTCTCTAGGGATGTGAAATTTCTGGAGGATGATTTCCTTAAAAGTCAAGACAAGAATGAAGTAGAGGAGCTCATTGAATCCCCTGAGGATTCTGAGATTCCTGAACCAGAAACTGAAGAAATAAATGAAGATGAAACACCCATACCTCTTCGAAGGAGTTCGAGGTATGGATTCCATGTGTCAGGAGAGACTGACAATGATAATTCTTCATATGATGAAGCACTTGCGGATCATGACATGGATAGATGGATGCTAGCAATGAAGTCAGAGATTGACTCCATGCATAAGAATGGTGTATGGACCCTAGAGGATCCACCTAGAGGGGTAAAACCCATTGGGTGTAAATGGATCTTCAAGAGAAAGAGGGGACCTGATGGGAGAGTAGAGACTTTCAAGGCACGGCTCGTGGCCAAGGGCTACACACAGAGAGAAGGCATCGACTACGATGAGACATTCTCTCCTGTGGCCATGCTTAAGTCCATCAGGACACTGCTAGCTATAGCTGCATATCTTGACTACGACATCTGGCAGATGGACGTCAAGACAGCTTTCCTCAATGGATACCTCGAGGAGGATATCTATATGGAGCAGCCCCAGGGCTTCATAGCTGAGGACGGTAAAGTATGCAAGCTGAAGAAATCCATCTATGGGCTCAAACAAGCTTCTCGTAGCTGGAACATCAGATTTGACGAAACCATAAAGAGTTATGATTTTGTGCAAAACCCTGATGAACCTTGTGTGTACAAGAAGCTTAGTGGGAGCGCCATTGTGTTCATCGTGCTTTATGTAGATGATATCCTTATCATTGGGAATGATACAGGAATGATGACCAGTGTGAAGATTTGGCTATCCCATACCTTCGAGATGAAAGATCTTGGAGAAGCCTCTTACATCTTAGGCCTGAAGTTGTTCAGAAACCGAGAAAAGAGAATATTGGGATTATCACAACATGGATACATCAAGAAGATTCTTGAACGATTCCGCATGGATAGTTCGAAGAAAGGATTCCTCCCCTTAGGACATGGTATCCATCTGTCCAAAGGGATGGCTCCTCAAAGTGTTGAGGAAAAGAAGGCCATGGCTGGATGCCCTTATGCATCAGCCGTAGGAAGCTTGATGTATGCCATGATGTGTACTAGGCCAGACATCTGCCATGCAGTGGGAGTGGTAAGTCGTTACCAATCCTGCTATGGAGAGAAACACTGGAATGCAGTAAAGAACATATTCAAATATCTAAGACGGACGCAAGATTACATCTTGGTCTATGGGGATGGTGATCTCCAAGTCTTGGGATATACAGATTCAGACTTCCAGTCAGATATTGATGATCGAAAGTCGACGTCAGGGTTTGTATTCCTGTTGAACGGTGGTGCTGTGAGCTGGAGAAGCAAGAAGCAGGACACTACGGCGGATTCAACAACAGAAGCCGAATACATTGCCGCATCGGATGCTGCAAAAGAGGCGGTGTGGTTGCGCAAGTTCATCTTGGAACTTGGCGTAGTTTCCTCTGATACTCCCGTCCCGTTACTCTGCGATAACACTGGAGACATTGCCCAAGCAAAGGAACCCAGGTGCCATCAGAAGAGCAAGCACGTGGAAAGGAAATACCACATCATTCGGGAGATTCAAAAGCGTGGTGATATCATCATCACCAAGGTGGCCTCTGCCGATAACATTGCTGATCCTCTTACCAAACCTCTGACACAGAAGGTTTTTGACCAGCATGTAATGAGTATGGGTTTACGGATTGTACCTGAATGGTTCTGAGGGCTAGTGGGAGATTGTTAGACTTGTGAGCCCTGGGCGAACCATTCTTACAATAAATGTTATTGTAATATTTAAGTTTATCAATAAAAGTTATTGATGTTTTCACTCCCTTTCTGAAATTATATGAATGAATGCACTATAAGGTCCCTCTGTACAATTAGGGTTATGTACCATGGCCAGCTTGATGATCATATAGCTGTTGATTCATTAAATGAATCATAGAGGCTGGTGTTTGGATGAATATCTAAGGAGTTAGATGGAGGACTCATCAAACACCGTCAAATGATTGTCAAGTGGAGATCTCCAGCCTGAGTAGGAGATGGCAATCCTTTCTCACATAGGCTGATATCTGACCGACCTCTTGATGCAGGTTCTCTGCATGGGAATAGTGATTCGGAGGTGTCAGATTAGTTAGGTCAATGGGTTGACCTGACGAGATCGAGATAACCTAAGTCCTATGTTGAATGCTGTCACAACATAGGCACGCATCCTCTGACCGGAGACAGATATATTGCTATATATCTGAGTATGTACATTTGGCAGACCAATAGGTTGATGACCTAACCAAGGTCTATACACCGGCGAGCTGATGTGCATATAAGGGTATATGAGCAATATGATCTCTCAAAGGGATCATACAGGTTCACTTGTGAACCGGAAGACATGAGCTCACTCATGAGGTATTGGGACCGATCAAATTCCATGCATGGTCGTCGTGCTTTGGAAGCATGACATGAATTTGAAGGTATGATATATGCTTTGGGAAAGCATATGATCGATACCAAATCCCAATGACCAAGATTGAGAAACTTAATGATTAAACCCTGAAGAAGACAGTATAAAATGATCTTGATCTTCGGGTTGATCATGGGTCTTCCAGTATGCAGGATGTACTGGTATTGGGAATACCTGAAGGGTGATGTGATCATAAACGATTGTATATCCATGACGCTTCCATTCCGAGGGAGTGATGAAACAGGTCTGGATTTTAGTGACTCCTTTCTGTAGAGAAGCAATCCGATCTTAGTCCAAGTGTTGGACATTGATCTGAATGAGATTCAGATTCGATGAGAAGATTGGATTTGCGGTCTTGATTTAATCAAGCATCTGTGGGAGGTTCGTAAGATTTGGATTTGAGATAAGATCTCAATATCCAAGTCACTATACATGGAATAATACAATCGCCCTGTCCTTATCTCCAAGTATCTGCGGAAAAAGCACATTATTCTTGAAAGGGTTCAAGAATAATTCTTTTGATGAAATATCCAAGCAAGGACTTGATGATTAAATGAGATTTAATTATCAAGCTTAAATATGAATATGATTCATATTGTGAAAATGATTATCTAAGATAATTAAATGAGATTTAATTATCAAGGATTAAGAGAATGTGGATAACACTATCCATGATATATGTGTGTTATAAATATGATTTATAATATACATATGTATGAGAGAGAATTTATGTAAATAGCATTTGTTAATTAATAATGTGGATTGGATTCACATTTGTTAATTAATTGGAAATGCAATTTACTAACTAGTTTGGGTTGTGAATATGATTCACACAATATTCAATGGCATGATTGAAATATTCACAAATTAATTTGGAATTATTTTGGTGAATATTTATTGTAATTAATTAAGGAATAATAAGATAAATAAAATGGAGCAAATAACCACCTCTAGAGGTGGCGTCACCCATGAATGGTTCATGGGTGACGCCCCCCCTTTTTTAGGAGGTTGGTTAGCTCCATTTGATTTATCATATTATCTCTTAGTTAATTTATATTTAAATTGATGTTGTTGCTTTTTAACCAACAACAAATCATAGCCATTGATTTATCATGGACCAAGCATAGCCCTTGGATCCATGTGTCCCATGGATTGAGATCCATTGGATCCTAAACTAGTATAAAAGGAGGGCTAGGGTAGCCTTTCCAAGTTACAACATTCTTGAGTTCAAGAACTCTCTCTCTCTCTCTCATTCTCGTGTGGGCTCTCCATAATACTCAAGTGGCCGTCCACTTTGTGTATTGCGAAGGAGAGCATTTCGGCTTCGCCTGGATCTTCGTCAAAGGATTGCGGGAAGGACACGACTCATCATCGTGCCCGCAAGCGCATTCTCCGTGGGTCGGACTTAAGATAGGAGGATCTCTACTTTGGGATCTCGCGATCACAACCACGCTTCAAGAGGTATTTCTTATACTTTGTGGTTTGATGAAACGATCCGAGAAGTGTTCTCGTGATCATGTGGTTTCATCGTTATGTTAAATTTTTAATTTCCGCTGCATCTAGCATCTAGTACGACTAGTTGCTCCGATCGTATACGATACGATCATCACGCTTCCGTGATGCGCTTAAGGATTGACAATATCCTTCAATCTCATCAACCTACATGGGCCAAATGTGTATTTTCTTGTTAGTTGGTAATGATTATCTTCACTTGTTATGCCTCATTTATCTTATGATTGGGACCAAGACCATGTAGTATCCGCCATCAATCTCATCTAATCATAAAGTTGGGCATCCATATACATACAAATTAGTGATGTCAGACATTGAGCCGGTCGAGGTGCCTCTTACACTTGACCGTGCGAGGGTGCGGTGACCCTCAACTGGACTAGAATTAGGATGTGCCCAGATTGGGTAGCGACTGCCTAGTGTCTGGGTCTAGGATCCCAGTGTCTTCCTTGGTTTTATCGTGAGCTCGCAGATTTCCGCTTCTCCAGGATCCACAGATTTCCGTTTGACCAGTTCCGTTGACCCTGAGTTCTGTTTGGGTTCCTAGGATGGAGGACCCTTGGTTTTTCTACGGGCTTCTTTGGACCGTTCCTACACCCAAGACTAGCTATTGAGTCAAGGCTCAATGAGCCAGGCTCAGGTTCGGCTCAATAAGGGCTCATGATCTATTGAGCCGAGCCCGAGCCAGACTTTTGGGCTCGGTAGCTTAACGAGCCGAGTCCAAGATGAGCATTGCTCATCTCTATAACTCGATAAGGGGCTCGATAACGAATATATTTATATATAATATTTATATTTATATATCTATATATAATACACGCATAAGAGGAGTTGCATGTTCAACAATCGGTACCTATATCTATAGTTGTAGCTGTCTACGTAGGTAGTAATTAAATATGTATATTATACCTTACCAAATTGTAGATCGATATAATTTTATTTTGCGGGCACCTTAGAACTATATATGTCAATATATGTGAATGTGAATTCCAACGTGGTAATGTTTCATATATATTATATTGTAGACTTAATTACGATCTCATGTTATTATATATCTTTAAATAGGAACATATTTGCTAATATATATTATCCACTAATGTGCCGACCGATATTATTTTTTTAAGGAACATATAGCTGCAACTATATCTATGCTTTTCTAGATTATAATTAGCAAATAGAATGTTACAATATATATTATAATTTAGCTTTTGAAATTTAACTCAGATAGTGGTCTACTGGTAAGAGAAATAGTCCCTTAAAGAAGAGGTCAGGGGTTCAAGCGTAGGCACTACACTTTTTTACCAAAAAATACCATTTTCCTTAATGAGACAGACTTGGTTCGAGCCCAGACCAGGCTCAATAACGGGCTCGGCTCGAGCTTTATCGAGCCCGAGCTCCGAGCTATCTCAATAAGAGGCTCGCACTCACCGAGCCCGAGCCAATAGGTTGGGCTCGAACGAGCTCGATCTTGAGCCCGAGCTCAGCTGGGCTTATCGAGCTCGAGCCCATGCAATCAATGTTGTGAGTAGTGTATGCCGCACTACTGCACTTGGGAGTTTCATGTATGCCATGATATGCACTCACCCATACATCACATATGCGGTCACTGTTGTGAGTAGATACATGTCAAATCCAGAAAAAGATCGTTGGCTTGCTTTGAAGTAGATTCTGAGATACTTGAGAGGTACCATTTGATTCTGTCTTGAGTTTGGGAGAAGTAAGGATGGAGTAGTTGGCTTTATGACCATGATAAGAGAAGATCCATGACATGCTATGTATTCATTATTGGAAAATGTGTAGTTTCGTGGAATCATAGCATTGCATTGCTTTATCTACTGTGGAAGCAGAATATATGACATCAACTAAATGAATTAAGGAAGCAATTTGGTTGAGAGAATTATTTGACGACCTCAGTCCAGGACATAAGAGAATTGTCATCCATCGTAATAGTCAGGGTGCCATACATCTGATAAAGGATTAGATGCACAATGAAAGAACAAAGCACATCGATGTCCTCTACGACTTCATCAAAGAAGTAATCAGAGGACCATATTCAAATGAAGAAGATTGATAATGCAAACAATCCAACAAACATGATGACCACACTAGTTCCACTAACCAAGTTCACAACTTGCATGAATTTTGTTGGTCTTTATAGGGCATGAAAGGCCCTACACAACAAAGAGAGAGTTTTCGCGCCACCCTCCGGGTAGAGTTCAAGTTAAGGTGGAGATTTGTTGAGATATTCCTTGAAGCACTAACCTGATTACGGTTCAGTTACATTTTGTTAGAAAATAGGAATGTAGAAGCGTATCAGAGCAATAAAGGTAAGACATATGAAGAACGAGATTTAACATGGAATCCTACTCCCTAAGGAGCGAGATGAAACCACGGGAGAACGCCTCAAAGGTCTGATAGTCTATTGTTTTTCTCACTGGATACAGAGGGTGGGGCTTCTTATATAGCCCTTACCGAGTCTCCACATATCACATAAGGTAGATGTGGGACTAAACCATAGTATGTGGTAAATGGATACTAGAGTGATCCATTTACCCATCTACTACAAGAGTGACACTTAACCAAATACTCCAACACTCCCCCTCAAGCTGGAGCATGCAATGCTCAGCTTGGACAATCAGAAAGAAATCTCAACTCACGCTACAGGACACTACTGACAATATCAACTCAACACGCATAACTGTCGACTGCTGTCGAGGACGTTGCTTCTCATGCCGTGCAGGTGAGGAGGACAAATGGGCTGGTGTGCGAGTTAAACTGGATTTCCTCGTCGGAGAGCATGTGCTCTATACTACGCCTGTCAGAGTCACTGCAACTGAAAACGAGCCTCAACATGCAGAACTCTGGCCCGCCACAACATGTGGACATCTACTCCATCTCTAAAAAGGACCGAACAAAGAACGCCACTAATTATCCATACGTAGATCTCTGAAGATGTTTCTCTCTCATAAAGACTTCGAAATGGGTTCTCTCTCATAGGAACCTCGGAAGGATCTCGTACTAGAGATTGGGTTGTCGACTGGAGATTGGACGCCTGCTTGGATAGGTTCCCGATCTAAGGTTTCGTGCAGAAGCCCTAGTTGATTTCGATGGTTTGATCTTCAAGAGCTTGAACATGGACAAATTTCTTTACCAACAGAATTGGATTGTACAGAACCAGTTAGGGGTTCCTGAGATAGAACCCTAAAATCGAACATCGAATCTGGAACTCTTGAATAAATCTCAAGCAAATTACGAAAAATCAAACCCAAAAAAAATCTCAAGAACGACTTGCTCTGTGAAGATATTTGTGTTTTCATATTTAATATATACTTCTTTCTTATTTTCTTTTCCGGTTGTCTACTTTATGTAATTTACCCATAGGCCTCTCTTCTATATAAGAGAGCCTAGGGTTCTTAGAAATATCAAGCACTCTTATTTTCTCCAACATGGTATCAGAGCGGCGGTCCTAGACCGGAGCTCTCGATTCCCAAGAAACCCTAACCCTACCTCCAACCCCCTCCTTGTGCGCCGCCGCCTCCTTCCTCTCCGGCGCCGCCGCCTCCTCTCCGCCTCCTCTCCGGCGCCGCCTCCTTCCTCTCCGGCACCGCCGCCTCCTCTCCGCCTCCTCTACTCGCAACAAGGACACCGCGCCGCAAAGTGCGTCCAGACCGCGCGCACAGCGCGCCCACCTTCGCGCGCACATCGTGCTTGCATCGCGCGCACCGTGCGCTCGACCCGCGTGCTGTCTCGCGCTTGCTCGCCGCCTCAGCATCGTCAGTTGGTTGATGGGTTGGTGTGCATGAGTTTGCACGTGCACCCAAACCCATAGATGTCTCTATAGACACACAAACTTTGATTTCTCACACCTGTAGCAGTCTTCTTTCGACAATATGTCAGAGAACAAGGTTGATGTACCCGCCACTGGCGCATTTAGAGGTCCAACGCCTATTGTGAAGATGGACGGGACAAATTATGAGCTCTGGGCTATGCAGTTCATGAGCTTGATGAAGTCGAATGGTAAGAAACATATTCTTACCGAAAAGGAGCTGGTGGAGAAGACTGGGGTGAATGCCTCGTGGGAGGCAGATGATGCGTATGCCAAAGTCTGGCTATCTGGGACGTTGACGATAGAAATCGCCAACGATGTACTCATCAGCCCACGGCTAAGGCTATGTGGGATATTCTAGCGGCGACATATTCGCAGGCGCGGAACGAGATCAAGATACTTCAGCTGCAACATGATATTTTTATTGTCACGCAGAATGGGTGCCCTCTACACTCACTGTACACATCCCTACGAGGGATGTTTGAGAAGCTCCATAGCTTCATGCCGTTGACGGCCACTCTCGAGCAACAGAAGACGTACAAGAATGCTACCATGGTAGGAGTATTCTTGGCTGCACTCGATCTCTCAGATTCTTGTTGATGCTACTATTCCTCCTATGGAGGAAGCTTTTCGCCGATTGAGTCGCATTACTGTCCCAAGCTCAACTGCCAACCAGACACTTCAGCAATGGCAACCTCTAGAGGAAGAGGTGGATCCTCTACCTTCCGTGGTCGTGGACCCCGGGGTCGAATTCGGCAACCATGCAGCTATTGTCGTCGCCCTGGTCACTCCAACGATACATGCTACTCCAAGCATGGCTTTCCTGCATCGGCTCGGGTAGCAGAACAAGTTGAGTCCCCTGCACCTTCCTCATTGGACCAACGATTCGATGATCTTGTTGCCAGACTGAGGAATATTATGCCTCCTGATACAGCTCCTGGAGGTCAGTCAGATGTGGCTGTCTCTGCATCTGCCAGTTCACCTGCCACAGCCAGTACCTCAGGTAGTTCCTATGCTCTCACCTCTTGTGATGGATCTATGATTACCAACTGGATTATGGATTTTGGAGCGACCCATCATCTTTTTGGGGACAGAGAACAACTCACTGTATATAGACTGGTCTCCTCAGGACAAACTGTGTGATAGCCAATGGGACACATTCCCCAATCACAGGACAGGGGGAGGTTCAGTTGACACCTTCCATGAGACTGCAGAATGTGTTATATGCTCCCGATTTCTCTATGAATTTACTGTCCATTAGCCAGATTACAAAGGATTTGAACTATCGAGCTATTTTTGACTCATCGTCTCATGTTTTTCAGGACATACCCTTGGGCAAGGTGATTGGCTGTGGCCGTGAGCAGAATGGTCTCTATCATCTGGTTAATACTCCCTATATCGGTGCATCTCTCCATCTTACAGGATCAGACTCTCCATATACCTGGCATCTCCGTTTTGGTCATCTCCCTCTCCAGAAGCTGTGTCGTGTCCTGCCCCAGATTTCTCCGAAGTCGTCTTTCCAATGTGAAGCATGTCAGTTGGGAAAGCATCATCGGTCTACTTTCCCGGGTCGTCAGAGTCAGAGCAGTAGCTCCCTGTTTGAGTTAGTCCATATTGATATTTGGGGTCCAAGTCGTGTTCCTGACCACCAAGGACACATGTTCTATCTGGTCATAGTACATGATTTTTCCCGTTTGTCTTGGGTGTTTTTATTGAAAAATAAATCTGAAGCAGGAAATGTGATTCAATGTTTATCAATGAAGTTCAGAATGTTTTCTCTTCTTCTGTGAAAATTGTGCGGTCTGACAATGCCTTGGAGTTTTGTACTAGAACTTTGTCCTTGTTCTTTTCATCTCGTGGTATAATTCATCAACCTTCATGTGCTTACACTTCACAACAAAATGGTGTTGCAGAGCGGAAACATCGCCATATGTTGGATATCACTAGAACCTTACTTATTCAGAGTCATGCTTCAAACTCGTTCTGGGGTGATGCGGTTCTCACAGCTTGCTACTTAATAAATCGCATGCCCTCATCTGTCTTGGATGAGAAAACTCCTCTCTCTAGCCTTTCCTGAGAAGGAGTTGTTCTCTCTTCCACCTCGTGTCTTTGGCTTTGTCAGTTTTGTCCATCAGTTGGTGCTAGGTCTTGATAAGCTCTCTCCCAGGGCTATTAAATGTGTGTTTATCAGGTACTCCAGGACTCAGAAGGGCTATCGGTGCTTTGATCCGCTGCGTCGAAAATATTTTGTTAGCGCTGATGTCACATTCTTTGAATCTGTCATGTTTTTCTCTTCTACAGGTGACCGAATGACTACTCCCCATTCTGATACTGAGGTCTCCTACATGCCACCTCCTCCTATGAGTTAGTTACCTTCTATGCCATCTCCACCACCACCTCCACCCTTCCACCTCCAGTAACCATTGTCCCACCATTACCAAAGTACTATACTCGTCGGTCCTCTGCTCAAAGTCATGGTCAGTCATCCAGCAACCCTCAGGTTGGTTCTGATAACTTGATTACTAACGATGAGTCTGAGGATCCATTGATATAGGAAACACAACAGGATGATGATCATGGAGACTTGGACGTGCCTATCGCTATTCGGAAGTAGAGGCGTACTTGTGCTTCCTATCCACTTGCTTCTCATGTCTCATTTCATCGTCTGACGGACGACTTCCAGAGATTTGCGGTAGCCCTATCTGCCATCGAGATTCCACGCAATTACCAAGAGGCACTCCAAGATAGCAAATGGCGTCTTGCTATGGAAGAAGAAATGGCCGCATTGCAGTCCCGTGGTACGTGGACACTTGTTTCTCCACCACCTGGAGCGTTTATTGTTAGCTGCAAGTGGGTATTTACTGTTAAATACTATGCCGATGGAAGCCTTGATCGGTACAAGGCAAGGCTCGTGGCACGTGGTTTTACTCAGACATATGGAGTTGATTACTTGGACACGTTCTCTCCAGTTGCTCGACATTCTACCTTACGTGTCCTGCTTTCAGTTGCTGTAGCACGGGATTGGCCGCTATTTCAGCTTGATGTGAAAAACGCATTCTTATATGGAGATCTACACGAGGAAGTATATATGCCGCAGCCTCCGGGATTTGCTGCTGAGGGGGAGTGTGCCCAGGTTTGTAGACTCCATAAGGCAATATATGGCCTTAAACAGAGTCCTAGAGCGTGGTTTCAAAAGCTTTCAGATCTGATTGAACGACAGGGATTCAAGAGGTCAAATGCAGACCATTCCTTATTTGTGCAGAAGACGTCTATAGGTACTGTGGCTATCACGGTGTATGTTAATGATATTATTGTTACAGGAGATGATGAGCAGGGAATCAAGATGACTAAAGATCTTCTGGGAAGTCAATTTGTGACGAAGGATCTGGGTACCCTAAGGTATTTCTTGGGGTTGGAATTTGTTAGAAATGCACATGGTCTTGTGATGACCCAAAGGAAGTATGTTACAGATATGCTTGCAGAAACATGAATCATGGGATGTCGACCGTCCACGACTCCTATGGATCCTAGTATGAAGCTATATGATGATGATACCGATGAAGTTGATAAGAGAAGATACAAAGAGATGGTTGGAAAGCTCATTTATGTTACAATCACCAGATCTGATATTGCATTTGCAGTGAGTCGAGTGAGTCAATTCATGGAAAAACCTCGACAGATACATATTGATGCACTACATATGATATTGAGATATCTGAAATCAACTCCAGGCTCAGGATCACTATTCAAGAAAGGAGACACACTCTCTGTATCCGCATATGCTGACGCAGATTATGCAGGTTGTCCTAAGGATAGGAAATCAACTTCAGGATTTGTAATATTTGTTGGAAATTCTCTTGTTTCTTGGAAAAACAATAAACAAACTGGTGTAGCAAGATCTAGTGCCGAGTCTGAGTACAGGGCTATGGCTCTAGCTAGTATAGAAATGATGTGGATTCGAGCAGTGCCATGTGATCTACATGTAGAGATCCCTCTACCCATGGAGTTACACTGTGATAACCAGGCTGCCCTATTTATTGCAAACAGTCCAGCATTCCATGAGAGAACAAAACATATCGAGGTGGATTGCCATTACACCAGAGACATGATTCAGAAGGGATTGATCTCTACTTCCCATGTTAGCTCTGGAGAGCAAACCGCAGACATCTTCACCAAGCCACTGTCCAGAGGATCATTCCAGAAGTGTTCATCCAAGCTGAGCATGATCGGCATCTATGCTCCAGCTTGAGGGGGAGTGTGAAGATATTTGTGTTTTCAGATTTAATATGTACTTCTTTCTTATTTTCTTTTCCGGTTGTCTACTTTATGTAATTTACCCATAGGCCTCTCTACTATATAAGAGAGGCTAGGGTTCTCAGAAATATCAAGCACTCTTATTTTCTCCAACAAATACCATGTTAGAAAATAGGAATGCGGAAGCGTATCAGAGCAATAACGATAAAACAATATGAAGAACAAGATTTAACGTGGAACCCTACTCCCTAAGGAGCAGGATGCAACCACAGGAGAACGCCTCAAAGGGCTGATAGTCTATTGCTTTTCTCACGGGATACAGAGGGTGAGGGGGTTCTTATATAGCCCTCACTGAGTCTCCACATCTCACATATGGTAGATGTGGGACTAAACCACATGATGTGGTAAATGGATCCTCGAGTGATTCATTTACCCATCTACTATAAGAGTGGTGCATAACCAAACACTCCAACACATTCCGTAAATCGATCTTGGCCGACTGATTAATGGGGAAGTCTGAGGTCTTTGATTTAAGATTCGTTTATTGGTTGCCACTGTGTATATGTATGTAAGGTATGAGTTGTCTGAGAGTCATTCCAAGAGAGCTGCTGCCTCCCAGGATTTTGTACTTGTACTCCAGTTCCTCCATAATGGAACCTCTATTTGACCGTGGTTTTCCCCCAGACACTGTTGGGATTTTTTTCACGTAAAATCGTGCGTGTTCTTCACGGTTGCTTGCTTGTGGTTGTTCGCGTGATTGAATCATCTTCTACACATAAGGTTCTAGTGGGTTTTGTATCCAATTGTCAAATCAGGGTGGTTGAGCCCAAGTTCTTGAGTGCTTTTCCACTCGTTGGCATTCAATCTTAAATCGACTGATAATGCTGACTTTCTTAAGCGGTTAAATTTAGTCTTCATTCTTTGAGCTTGACACCTTCCAGTCTTCTTGTTTGCGATTGTCGTGCTTGTAGTATTTAATCTTTCAATAGTCTCGATTTCTTTTCTAGTCTACTCTTGATTCCACATTATGCACTTCCATTCACACAGCAGTAGCATAGTTTTGGTCAGATATAGTGTTTCTGGGGAACAAGAAAACCTGATTAAGAAAATTCTGGGATCGGCTTGTCTAATGATGTCTACTTATAAGTTACATTTTCTGCAATGGATTTGGTGTCTCCTCTTATACAGACAGCTGTATATCGTGTCTGTTTCCAGTATTCCCTACTTTTGTCATTTAGAGTAACTTTTTATCTACAAGCATGCAATTATTTATCCTGCATTTTGTGAATTTTCTTTCTCCATTTTGTTTTTAATTTTCTTACTAAAAGTTTGAATTCCTTCCATCATTCAGGGTGTTGCAATGCCATCTATGAACAATATCATATCAAAATGGGTTCCTGTGTCAGAGAGAAGTAGGTCACTTGCTCTGGTCTACAGTGGGATGTACTTAGGCTCTGTTGCTGGCCTGGCTTTATCTCCCATATTAATCCACAAGTTTGGGTGGCCTTCAGTTTTTTATGCTTTTGGCTCGCTTGGAAGTATCTGGTTTGCTTTGTGGCAGAGAAAGGTAAAAACTGCTGACTTGTTGATTTTGGCTGGTCTACCTGATCCGGAGATACCTTGTGATGTTTTAACCGCCATTGCTTTTGAAATAAGTCTGTGGCATGTACCGTTGGCATATGCATAATAGCAAATTTATGTTGGAAATGTGGTTACCTAAGGTGGAGTCCTTGGTGTTTCATAGGCATGCATTAATAGGCAAAATTCCATGCCAGAGTTGTGTAGCTTTCTTGTTCTTTAATACCTTTTTTTTGCTTCTATGACCAATAATGTCGTCTGCATTTTTATTTCAAGGCACACAGTTCCCCTCAAGAAGATCCAGATCTTTGTGCCAATGAAAAAAAACTAATAGTAGGTGCAGGTGGGTCAAAGGCCCCTGTTACAACTATTCCTTGGCGATTAATTTTGTCAAAAGCCCCTGTCTGGGCTCTGATTATCTCCCACTTTTGCCATAATTGGGGAACATTTATTCTCCTAACCTGGATGCCAACATACTACAATCAGGTGCTTCTTTCACTTTTATTTGCAAGTCTTTTTTTCTTGCATGAATTTCAACATGCTGAAACTGGGTACTTGACATGATATTTTTGTTGTATTTTTACGGTTGGAGTTTTCTTCGTCTGTGTGCTGCCACTCTGATTTTCACTGTTGCAAACTATAGATAAATAGAACATTTGATTTGGCATTAAACTGCACGACCCAATTACTGTTGACAAATAGTATGTGACTTTATGTAGAAAGAGTTGGCTTTTCATTCACAATCAGAGAGGAAGGGATTAGACACTGATACATCAAATAAAAAGTCTCGACTGTCCAACAAAAATGGGAAACCAGTTTATTGAATGAAGTCTCTTTTAAACTTTTAGCATGTGAAGGCACCTGATGATTGGGCCATAATCCGATCTGTAAGACTGAAGCCTGCGGGAGTAAGAGGTTGGTCCAGTATGAGGCCACCATCGGAGGGCTTGGAATGCACTTGGGAGAGGAAATACGACCTTCTGTAAATTGTGAATGACCTTACCCACAAAGGGTAAATGTTTTTCCATACCATGGCATCTATTTTTGTCATTTTGAAAATCTAAGGATGATAACTGGGTTTTATGGAGGCTTTACGTTTATACCAATAAATTTTGGATTCTCAACAAAAGTGCACCCCTAACATCTCTTCATATTTACACAAGGGGCAATATTGGATTTTGATGCATATTTTAAAAGTCATCTAAAATAGATTATTTTTCATCGAAACTAGATCTTTATTTTGTCCCATCTACTAGATTCGTCAATTGAATTAAGTTTAACATTTGTGATCATTTATATATCTCATAACAATTGTATACATTTTTGGATATGGAGGTATAGCGTGGTCGTCTTGTGGCATTTTATTAGAGCCGAAAATTTCCAATGAATTACCAAGTCTGAGTTTTTTTGTGATTTAATTTTCTATATCTGTGTTTGTTATTTGACATGTTGTGCAAAAAAAACTTTGGTGTGTCCCTTATTATGAATGATCTGCAGGTTCTGAAGTTTAACCTCACCGAGTCTGGCCTTTTGTGTGTCTTGCCATGGTTGACCATGGCCTTTTTTGCAAATCTTGGTGGGTGGATTGCAGACACACTAGTGGAAAAGGGTCTCTCCATAACAAAAGTTCGCAAGGTAATCACTTCAAAGTAGGTTGGACTTTTCTTTTGAAATATTATCTACATTTCTCTTAATTTTAAAGAGAGTAAACATTGACATTTCGCCAGAAAGGGACAAAATTCGACAACATTCATCAGTGTTGGCCATGCTTTTGATCCCAATACTAGAAAACTGAACTTTTCGTATTTAGTGTTTCTCATGTATTTTTTTAGCCAAAGCATGATTAGCTGAGGTAGGCAGTCATCTGAATTTTATTTTAAAAAATTATACATTTACCACTCCAAAATTTTTATTAAATAGAACATACCCATTCCTTTACAATGCCTTAGCACTATGAACGGCATTAGCATTCTTCATTCTTTAATACTACGAAACTAGAAAATACAATATGCAAAATCAATAAACAGTAATATGCAATATGTGAAATCAATCAACAATAACAAAGTACGGATTTATGACATTTATGTACAACCCTTCTCCAGAAGAACGTAATGAAACTACTGGAGAAAAGTCACAGATGGCAGGAAATTCATGGTCGAATGCCGCATGTAAGAGCAATCTTATTGCTGGTCACCACCATATTTTTCTTCAAGATACAAGGTGTTACTCGATATGTTTCAATCATTGCTGCTCCCGTGTCATGTTGCATGCTTCTTGAACACTGATCTTTGCCACAACAACCCTGCGGTGCTCGTTGCCTTGCTGATTTTGTCGTGATCCGATGCACATGCCTCCAACGTGTTTGTCTTAGGCGATGCGGCGGTGTTGGCGGGTATATTTACCTTGCTCGTGGCCCCGTGGGTGACACAAACCGCCATGATGCCACATGCATTGTCGAGCATGTGTTCTAGGAGACCGGGAGTGCAGAATTGTTCCTATGTTGTGATTCAACCTTCTTTTCAATAAGAGTATTAGTTCGACATTGCACAATCAACACATAAATAGATTTGTTTTACAGATTTCACATGTTCCCCTAATAAACGAGCTTCAAGGAAGATAATGAATAATCAAGGTTTGAAAAAAACGAAAGGCGGAACGAGGCGTTTTCCCTGGAAGCGAGGCGAGGCGTAGCCTCGAGGCGGTCGAGGCGTAAGCCTCAGTTTTGTATAGAAAAATAAATATAAAATATATAATACATATATTTATTGATGAAATAATATAATATGACAAACATATAGTATATAACAATGTAATATATGATGATATTATGAAGATAAGAACATGAAAAAAGGATATATCAATGACTCAATGCCATAAACCTTTCTAAATTTCTACCTAATCAAACGAAAATCATTGGTTATAACGTATAACTATCACTAAAAAATTATGTAAAAGGGATTGGCTATAGTTGTCATTATAAATATCCAAGGTGTTGATATAAATCATATGATTTGAATCCTAACTATATGTTCTACTATACCCAGGTGAAGAACGGTTGTATGCATCCCCCCTGTTGCACCATACCCTACCAGAACGGGGGTCTCGCTGCCCAGTCAGCGAGCCTGGGGGGGCTGGGGGGGCCCAGGTTGGCCCCCCCTTGCGGGGGTGCAGGGGGCAGCGCCTCCGTCCCAAATTTTTTTCTTTTATGAGGATTCGAATTCGTATACACATTTTTATATGTTTAAGGATGTAATAGTAAGCGTTCACTAAAATAATTTGGCATGTTAATGGTAAATATGAATATGAAATAGGTCAAATTCAAGCATATGAATATGAAAGAGATCAAATTTAAGCATACATTTTGCATAAATTAATAGTTAGATATAATTAATAGTAAATATGAAGTAGTTTGCTGAAATAGTTACACATAATTAATAGTAAATGTGGAGTTATGAGTACGAAAGAAACATCAGATTTAGGCATTTAACTTGTATAATCATTATCCTAAACAAGTATATATTTATAAGCTTCTTAAACCACCATGTAACTATCAAAATCATACAAGAAATCTTCAAAAAAAACAAAAACGCCTCGGAAAACGCCTCGACCGCCTCGAGGCGGAACGCCTCGAGGCTACGCCTCAGCCAGTCGAGGCGCACGCCTCACTGGACAAGGCCGAGGCGCACGCCTCGAGGCTAAAAAGGCCGGCCTCGCCTCGAGGCGTACGCCTTGACCGCCTCGAGGCGCGCCTTTTAATACCATGCCTGTGTGCACTCGCGTACCACCATCTAGTCTCCTTCGCGGTCATTAATCTGTGAGTAACTATCATATCTATTGCTTCTGCTTTGAGAAGCTAGTCCTGTTTTGAGGGCTTATTGGCCTCCATTATTACAATCTGCTTGGACCCAAAGATGCCCTAATAACAAGGATTAAAGGATGATTGTATGAATCTACCAATCCTTCATATGATTCTGTAGACTCCATTATATCAGTCTACTCTCCGTTCGAACTCCATTATTTGGCTATTTCACATCATGTCAGACAACAAGGGTGACATATTCTCGTCAGGAGCCTTCAAAGGTCCGACCCTCATTGTTAAGATGGATGGGACCAACTATGAATTGTGGTCCATGCAGTTTCTGACCCTCATGCAGTGCAACAATAAGGAGCACATCCTGACAGATCCAGAACCAACGGAGAAGACCGGAGCAAATGCTTCTTGGAAGCAAGATGATGCGTATGCGCGTGTTTGGCTTTGTGGGACTCTTTCTACAGAGATTGCCAATGATATTCTAACTCAGCCTACTGCCAAGGCAATGTGGGATACTTTGGCATCCACCTATGCACAGGCGAAGAATGAGGCCAAGATCCTTCAATTACAGTTTGATATCTACAACACCAAACAGAATGGTCGTCCATTGCATGTTTACTATTCTTCGCTACGTGGTATGTTTGAAAAGCTTCATAGTTACATGCCCATTACACCGTCTACTGAGCAGCAGAAGACATATAGAAACTCCACGATGGTTGGGGTTTTTATGGCCGGACTTGACAAAGAATATGATGCTGCACGAACTCATCTCCTTACTGGGGCAACCATTCCTCCTATAGAGGAGGCCTATAGTCATCTCAGTCGGCTAGTCATCCCTTCGACACCCACGTCTTCACATTCCTCAGCGATGGCCGCTTCTCGTGGTCGAGGTGGTGCGATCCATCTCAGAGGACGCACACCTCGAGGAAGAGGCGGGGGACGCCAACGTGGTCCCTGCACCTACTGCCGCAAGCCTGGACATGCAGAGGATACATGCTATCAAAAGCATGGATATCCTATTTCTGGTCGAGCAGCAAAACATATTACATCCTCAGAGACTTCATCTCCACAGGACGATCCTCGACTGGATGATATCGTCTCTCGTATTCGAGAGATCATAACTCCTAGTGCTGATACCACCACAGATACCGCTTCAGTATCCAGAGCCTCTTCAAGCTCCTCAGGTATCACATATGCTTTTACTGGTAGTATAAATACAGACATGACAGAATGGATTATGGACTCTGGTGCTTCTCACCACTTGTGTGGAGACAAAACACTGCTGAAATCCTACAGGGCTATACCACCTGGCAGATGGGTCGTTATTGCTAATGGCGACCACTTACCTATTACAGGACAGGGAGAGGTGCAGCTGACACCTTCCATGTGCCTGAAGAATGTTTTATATGCTCTTGCTTTTCAGATGAATTTACTTTCTATTAGTCAGATCACTAAGGATCTGCATTGTCGTGCCATCTTTAACCCCTCATCTCTTATGTTTCAGGACATACTTACGGGCAGGGTGATTGGATGTGGTCGTGAGCAACGAGGACTCTACAGACTGGTCCAACCGCCTACTGCTAGTGTCTCCATTATACCCACAAGACCTGTCTCTCCCTATCTATGGCACCTTAGGTTTGGACATCTTCCTCTGCAGAAGCTATGCCATGTTCTCCCTCAGATTTCTACGAGATCCTCCTTTCAGTGTGAGGCATGTCAATTTGGGAAGCATCACCGTTCCCCTTTTCCTTCCCGACAGAGTCGGAGCAGTTCTCATCTATTTGAGCTCCTTCATTTAGACATTTGGGGTCCTAGATGTGTTCCTGATCTCCAAGGACACCGTTTTTATCTTGTAGTCGTGGATGATTTTTCTAGACTTTCCTAGGTTTTCTTATTAAAAACTAAATATGAGGCTGGATCTGTTATCAGGTATTTTATTAATGAAATAAAGAATATTTTTCTGCCAAAGTCAAGTATCTTCGTACTGATAATGCCTTGGAATTTTGCACCTTACATCTTTCCGAGTTTCTTAGATTCCATGGCATTGTTCACCAGACATCATGTATCTATACTTCCCAGCAAAACGGTGTTGCTGAGCGCAAACACCGTCACCTACTTGATGTAACCAGAACATTGTTAATACAGAGCCGTGCTCCTCATGCTTACTGGGGTGATGCTGTCCTTACTGCTTGTTATTTGATTAACCATATGCCCTCATCCGTGTTAGGAGAAAAGATTCCTTACTCGATTGCGTTTCCCGAGAAGGATCTTTTCTCTCTTACACCTCGGGTGTTTGGATCTGTTGCCTTTGTTCATGATGTCTCTTCAGGGCGTGATAAGCTCTCTCCTAGAGCTATCAAGTGCGTGTTTGTCGGTTACTCTCGTACCCAAAAAGGGTATCGTTGCTTTGATCCACTAAGCCAGAAATATTTTGTTAGTGCTGACGTTACTTTCTTTGAATCAGTCATGTATTTTTCTTCTTCAGGAGACAGACTTATTCCATCTGACTCTGATGATGAAATATACATGCCACCACCACCTTCAGTTGATTCTTCACCTACACCCCATCTTCCACCACCTCCACCACCTCCACCTCCTCCCCTGGTTCAGTTCTTGCCACATGTTTTTTCTCGCAAATGTCGCTCTGTTCGCGTTGCTCACAAGCCTTGCCCATCATCCAGCATGCCTCAGGTATGTAATGAGCATATTGTTTCTACTGATGGCACTACTAAATTGACTATACAACATGATTCTAGACATGAGGAGCATGTACCCTCTCAAGAGGGAGATACCCAGGCCCATGATTTGGCAGACGATCTTGATGTACCAATTGCTCTGCGAAAGCCAAAAAGGACATGTGCTACTTATCCACTTGCAGCCCAGAGTTCTTTGGATAGGTTGTCAGAAGATTTCAGGAGATTTACGCTAGCACTGTCAGCCGTGCAAATACCCACAGACATACCAGGAGGCTCTCAAGGATAGTCATTGGAGGATTGCCATGGAGGAGGAGATGGCTGCACTACAGTCACATGGTACGTGGAGTCTTGTTTCTGCTCCCGTTGATACGACAGTTGTGGGATGCAAATGGGTATTCACTGTGAAACACCGCATGGATGGCAGTGTGGATCGCTATAAGGCGAGACTTGTGGCACGAGGGTTCACCCAGACATATGGGGTGGACTATCAAGATACTTTCTCCCCAGTTGCCAGACATTCTACTCTACGTATACTCCTTGCTGTTGTCGTAACACGAGATTGGCCTCTTCATCAGCTTGATGTGAAAAATGCATTCCTCTATGGTGACTTACAGGAGGAGGTCTACATGCAGCAGCCACCTGGGTTCGCTGCTGAGGGGGAGTGTCATAAGGTGTGCAGGTTACATAAGGCTATCTATGGCCTCAAGCAGAGTCCAAGAGCATGGTTCCAGAAGCTCTCGGACTTGATAGAGCAGCGGGGGTTCGTGAGATCTACTGCAGATCACTCCTTGTTTATACAGAAGACCCAGAGAGGTATTACGGTCATTCTTGTTTATGTTGATGACATTATTATTACAGGGGATGATGAGCAGGGCATTCAGGATGCCAAGGACTTCCTAGGTCAGCAGTTTGTGACCAAGGACCTTGGACATTTACGTTACTTTCTTGGAATAGAGTTTGCCAGGAATCAACGGGGTCTTGTAATGACCCAAAGAAAATATGTTATAGATCTTCTCTTAGAGACGGGTATGGCAGATTGCAGACATGCCACTACTCCGTCGGACCCAAGCATGAAGTTGTATGATGATGATACAGAGGAAGTCGACAAGAGAAGATACAGAGAGCTGGTTGGCAAGCTATTATATGTAACTATCACCAGGCCCGACATAGCGTTTGCAGTAAGCAAAGTGAGTCAATTTATGGAGCAGCCCAGACAAGCACATATGGATGCAGTCCATATGATTCTAAGATACTTGAAGACTTCACCTGGTACTGGACTTCTTTTCAGCAGAGGCACATCTCTGTCAGTGACAGCATGCGCAGATGCAGATTATGCTGGGTGTCCAAAAGATAGAAAGTCTACATCTGGATTTGCCGTGTTCATAGGAAATTCTCTTGTTTCATGGAAAAGTAAGAAGCAGACGGTGGTTGCTAGGTCAAGTGCTGAATCAGAATACAAGGTTATGGCACAGGCTAGTACAGAAATGATGTGGGTCAGATCTGTTCTTACTGATCTAACTATAGAAGTACTTATTCCCATGCACCTCCAGTGTGATAATCAAGCTGCTCTCTTTATTGCAAATAACCCAGCCTTTCATGAAAGAACGAAGCACATAGAGGTGGATTGTCACTACACTCGTGACATGATACAGAAGGGTTTTATCACTACTACACATGTCAGCTCTGGAGACCAGACAACAGATATACTTACAAAGGCTCTAGCAAGAGGACCTTATCAGAAATGTTGTTACAAGCTGAGTCTTATTGATATCTACGCTCCAGCTTGAGGGGGAGTGTTGAGATAATTGCTATTTAGATAATTCCTAGCTTTATTTTTTCTTTATCTTTTGTAATCCTCTAATTATCCTTTCCTTTTATTTGTATTTTATCCAATGGGTTTTTCTCCTATATAAGAGAACCCTTGGGTCTTTAATAAATTATCCAAGTTCATCCCTTTTACACCTTTTATGTAGGCTTTTATTCTACTCTGAAAATGTTCTTGAGCACTGTAGGGTGTTGTGTGCCTCTTGGAACCATGTAATGTAATGTAATGTACTTGTTGCTCTTCTTTTTAACTATATTATAATCGCAGTGGGTCCCAACTTGGGACACTACCCTTTCTCTTCTAAAAAAACTCAATCCGAGATTAGTCCAGTCTAAAATATAGTATTCATAGTCGTGTCACTCTGAGATTAGAGATTTCATATGTTGTTGCATGTTGCCTCATTCAATCCTTAGATGCTACATTTGCAATTTATTTTTCTTTATCTAATTTTCTTACAGGTCTTTAAACCCTACGACTATTAAGTAAATCCAATTGCCATTGAAGACCCACTTACTTGAATATGCATGCTTATAATAATAAATTTTTACATGCCAAATGTCTTTCGTAAGCTAGAGGTGCTACATAAGAGAATATGTACGTATAAGAAGGAGGTGCACGAGCAAAGTGGGGTACATCATAAGGAGACACAAGAGGAGATTAAACAAAGAGGAGGATTCTCGCAACCTCTTCTCAGAGATGGAGAAATGAGTGGCTTTTGAAAAAATCATACATGATGAGGATATGAAGCAGGAGGTTTTGTGCAACAAAGATCCACCATGTGGTGGATCAAGGAGAGAGATACCAACACTATATATTTTCATGTAGCTGACAGGACACGTCACAACTTTATCCACTCCATCTTTGTTGGTGATGTTCGTGTTAGGGGGATAAGGAGGTGGGTAGTGCTGTGGTGGACTATTTCGTCGTTTGAGTTACCATTCCCCTCTTATCTCGGGAAATGGCTTTTTTAGGTGCATTGTATCCATCACTTGTATAGAAATAGGATCTATCGAGGATGTTCGTACTAGAGGTGCGGACGATGGTTGCGTAGCTAAATGCGGAGGGGATATCTGGACCTGGACTATTCTTGATTTTCTTTTTCAGAGGGTCCGAGGATATAGTTTGTCTAGATCTTATGGAGTTGATAGAGGAGTTTGTCTCAGGCAACTTTGATTTTGACTGGATCAATAATGCACTTTTATTCCTTCTCCTCAGGCATTTGGTTTCCTAGTGAGTCGAGGATTTAAGGTATATTACTCTATCTAATGTTGTTTTTCTTTGAAGAATCTGTTTAATGTTGTTTATCTTGTCAGGGCAAAAGTCCTTGCAGATCATTTACATTTGGTGCTAGACAATATGATCTTTTTGGTCGTGAACATTTTAATTCCATATAGGCAAATGATGTATACCATTGTGATGGCCATTGAGATCATGGGAGACTGGAATCATGGGTTGGGGGTGAAATGACTACTTTGGTAGGTTGATTTTTTCATGCTCTCAAATTTCAATGAAATTCCACCGAATTTCTCTGAAATTTCCATTTCTCTAGGTCATCGAAATCGAAATGCTATCTTATTTCTTTTTTTAGGATTTCAATGAAATATCACCGAAATGTCAATGAAATTTCATCGAAATTGTGTGTCGTTTTGGAAAAACAACAAAATAAGGGAACTACCATTCACTTTTATCGAAATTTGCATATATTAATATTTTTTCACTTATTTATTTGTCGATGTGTTGAGTTATTAGAGTGCTTTAGGTTATTTGAAGAAGTTGCTTTAGTTAGTTTCTAATTTTTGATCTAAATCCAAACCAAATCAGTTAACAACAAGATTTAAGAGTTAAATTCAAGTTTTTAACTGAAGAACTTTATTTTTTGGTTCTTTATTTATTTTAATATATATATTTTGATTAGTAATTATTATATGTGTCATCTCATTCTTATTTACAATGTGATTATCATGATTTTTGCTTCTAGTTTAGCATACGATTCTGACTCTACGCAATACGTTGCTCCACATATCAATATGCGAGATGATTATGACAATAATATTACTTCAAAACTTATATTTACAATTCTATTTTACAAATAAACGTGCATTTCTATTTTATTTATTGACTTAGGAATACTAAAAACCTTAATTTCTGGAAAAAAGTCTAGTTTAGAAATATTTCCAAGATTTTCGACGATTTCACCAAAATTCTCAGAAAATTCTCTTTCCGGACATGGCGTAATGGAACCGAAATTCAAAATTTAAGGCTTTGATTTCTTGTGTCTTCTCTCTACTACAAGGAGTATATATGATTGTGTAAGGCTAGGTTGTTAGCAACCTTCAAAATCTTGTGATTGTAAGTATTTGCCTACTATCAGGTTGGATATAGATTATGTTTGTGAATGCTATGCAGTTTCTTGATGTTAGTTGATTTGTTTGTGTCTTGTATATCATATATTTTACGATCACAAGCTATACAATGCATCTATTAGACACACATGTTACAAAGATTTGTGTTTGTGAGTATATGTGTGTGCCTTATTTTATTCCTAAAAGTAAACATTTTTCTGTGTTGAAAGTATTTTGGTTAGATACAAGTTCTAAGCTATCATTTGAATCTTAATTTCTTATATAAGATATCATTTTGCTAGTATTATTTGTTGGCCTATATTTTTCTCTGTGGTTATTGCACGTGTCACCATTCTCATATTTAAGAGGTAAACTAATGGCTTCTAATTTTGATTCCAAATGTGATTTTGATTTTGAGCAGTATACTACTTTTTTTTACCGTTAGAGCGATTGGATGGAAATTTAATGTGATATATCATGTTAATATTTTACTATTAGCAAACAAATTGTGCATTTCTATCTCATTTGTTGAGTTAAAGAATATTAGAAATCTTAATTTTAGTAAAAATAAGTATTCAAGTAATTTCTCACATTTTCGGTCATTCCACCGAAATTCTATCGAAATTCCACCAAATTTCTCTTTCCAGTTTTACCGAAATGAAACCGAAATCCGACATTTAAGACCTTGGATTTTTTTTCAATGCATATAACTATAAGAGGGTTAAATATCACTTTTTTGGCCATCACTGATGAAGTGGGGTTTCTTGGATATGTGAATATCGTAGATGAAGTGATTCGTTAGTTGTTTTTTTCCCGCCACATTGTGGTATCCTACAGGGGCATCTTCTAGCCCCTCTCCTTTTCATTCTTGTAGCGGATGCTCTAGCTATCAATGTGGGTTAGGTGGTTCAGAGAGGGGACTTGCCATGGCATCTTCATCCGAATTTACAATATGTTGACGCCACTTTTTTTATTGAGGGAAGTACAATGGAGGTTAGAGGGATGTTTACAATTCTTGATATTTTTGGGGAGCTTTCAGGTCTAACCACATTAACCCGTCAAAATATGCTTTTGTGCCTTTTGGGCTTTCGGTTCTTGAGATTGGGGTGCATGGTATGGAGCTTGCCACTCTGAGGGAGGGGGACCTATCGATCACTTACTTGGGTCCTCCTTTGTCTAGCGCTCGTCTTCGTTATACAAACTGGTTACTCGTCATCGAAAGGATGGAGCATAAGATGCCGATTTAGAAGGCCTCGTGTTTCCTTAGTAGAGATTGTCTTGTGTCAATTGAAGGTTAGTTTTGATGATGACTCCCATATTTTTCATATCTAATCACAGTGGGAGTGCACTACCTTCTTGAGTCTATCGTGTATCATTTCTTATGGAGCAATTCAAATGGCATGGCTAGAAGTGGACACATGGTTGATTGGGATATATTTACTTTACCCATAGAACATGGTAGCTTTAGTTTATTACAACCACATAGATAAATGAGGGGTTTTTACTCACATGAGTGGCTTCAATTTGGGGTACTAGTGAAGGCTTGACTTTTCGTTTAATGAAGGATATATGTGTTATTCATGTGCACTCGACCATATCTCCATATGCGATCCACCTCTTGCCGACTTTTTGGAAGAGGATTTACTAGGTTCTCCATGAAGTGACCATGCATATATGCCATGTGTTGAGTGATGGTTCATTTAGAATTTGGACTGATGATTAATCTGGCGGTGGTCCATTTTGTGATTGTTTCTCGTGTTTGTTTGCACTAGTTTCCGATCGTGATATGGTGGTCTTTGATGCATTGGTTAATGGTTAATGGCAACCTATTTCTCTTTAACCTTCTCTGAGAAATGGTTTGAGAAATTTATGCAGATGTCGGAGGAAATTTGTGCAGATCTATGATAAAATGGTGCTCCCTCGAGTTGCAGACATGTGCAGAGGTTTTGACGGAATAGATGCATTTCCAAAATAGGCAATGTCCCTAATGGTCAGGAATAATACCATGACCCCAAATATCGAAATGAACAAGCTCAAATAGGGAACTTCTACTACGACCATGATGACTTGGAAAGCTATTAGGATGATGCTTCCCAAGTTGACATGCCTTAGATAGAAAACTGGAATGAGATGAGATTTGAGGAAGGACTCTACATAGCTTCTGAAAGGGTAAATGACCAAAGTGTAGATGCCACAAGTAGGAGACTAGACCAATATAAATTGAAATCTTCATGCATAAGGAGATCGAACCAATATGTAAATACGTGGACCTCCTTGCTCACGATTGTATCCAGTCACCCTGCCCGAAAGTATATCCTGGAACACAAGAGAAGATGGATAAAAAATGACATGATAGTTGAGTTTCTTTGTAAGCTGATTAATGGTCAATAAATTCATAGATAAATCTGAATCATATAAGAAGTTCAGCATACACACAAAGGGCATCAAACAAATCTCCCCCAGTCTTGTGATGGAGAACGTATCCCATTAGCAGTGATGACATATAGGAATCAAGTTGTAAGAGAAAAACTATCTCCATTTCCATAAAGGTCATGAGAAGCTTCTAAATCTATTATCCATTCTGTGAATGAAATGTTGCGGCATGTGGTAAGGGAATGACCGATACCTGAGGTGTTGGCAAAGGCATTGACATCTGACAATGGAGGACGGCCGATTGTAGAAGGTTTAGGCCTTGTTATCTCCCTCAGACAGGAGACAAGATACTCATACTGCTGGTTAGACGTGCTGCAACATGAGCAAAAGCAGAGCAACTTTACTTATAATAGCACGTGCCCTCAGAATGCCCTAGACGATTGCAGTAAGTGCACTACAAGAGAGGGCGCCCACTATCTATACCACATACACCATGTCTTTTGAATGGAGCAGACCCTCTGCCTCGTGGCGTGAAGCAAACATGGTAGAAGAGGTATGGGTGCGGGACTATATGGCATGGAGATCTTACTAAGATAAATTTATGCCTCCTCCATAGGAGGAATTGAGGCATTAGATAAGAACTGTCTACATGCTGCGTTATAGACCGAGTTAATGCCAACGAGGAAGATACTAACCATCATGGTATTCATGTATGTCAGCTGCTGCTCGATGATGGAACTTGGGGCCATGTATATGTCAAATCTTTCCAACGTGCCCCTCAGATTGGAGTAGAATGTGTGAAGGGAGCAGCTGTCCTGCTTGGTCATATATATGCCATATTGAAGCTGAAGAAACTTTGTTTCATTTTTCATCTAAGAATAGGTTGTTGCAAGGATGTCCTATATCACGTTCACATGGATTGACGTAGGATCTCAGCTATCTTTGTCCTCGGAGCCTGATAGCCACACTCGGCCCCATGTGTTGTCCTGCTTCCACATAGCATTGGCACCAATCTTGTCGATCGGCTTTGACTCCGCCAAGATGTAATCTATGTTGTGGTTGTCGATGATGCTCTTGAATTGCATCGCTCACTACTCATAGTTCGTCCATCCATTTTGATGATGGGATAAGCACCCTTAGGCTCTAGGGGGTAGAGTAGTATCAACCTTGCTCTCTGATTGATGAACGAAGCACGAGAAGGACAAGACCGAAAGATGAATCAATTCTTGTCTACATTAACATAGAAGGGAGGTTCTGTGTAGACCTAAATACACACCCTTTCTATCAACCTTGGAGGTGCTAGGGCTAGAAGCTTGGATTTAAATGACCATATCTGAACCATCTTGGCCCAAACGACTTCAAGAACACCTCCTCTTTGCTGAACGGACCAATTGTAAGTAGAGTGACACCTACATGATCCTCTTGATGATCGCCACAACAACCGATAACACATGATGGAAGGGGATCACACGAAAGTAGGGGTGGGGTGCTAGGAAGACCTGTGCGAGGGCTGCGCACAAGGAGTGGTGACACACAGTGGTGTTATGATTGCTGTGCGCAGTAGGGAGAGAGGAAGTTGATGGTGGGGTTAACATTCAAAGGGGATCTCTAAGCTCTGGTCCAAGACTGCTGCTCCATATCATGTGCGAAAGAAAATAAGAGAGATGTTTATTATGCGCTCTTGTTCTCTCTTTATATAGAGAGGAACCCCTAGAGTTAAAGGAGGTTGCCCAGCTGGGCTACACAGAAAAGGAAAAAGATGATTGACATATTACATATTACTATAAAAGTTTGATTACTATAACATATAGAAATATGTAAATCCTTATGAAATGGGAGAATCACCAACACATATCACTTCATTTAAATATTCTGCATAGAACCTACTATTCAATTCAATCATACTTGGTATGATAGATGTATAAACAACAAAAATCATGTACAAAATAAATGTCTACACAACTTATTTATATAAAAAAGAGTCTACCACTGAAGCATGCAAGGTTAGGGCCGGCAAGGGTGAGCCAGGACCAGTCCCAGCCTCCTGAGAAGCTGCAGGCGTTATGGGGAAATAAAACGTGTTCTGTTGTTAGGGTTCGGGTTCGGGAGGAAAAGTAAGGCATGCTTGAGCATGTGAGAAGCAAGTTAAGGCACATAAGCGCCTTTCCAAGGCGCATTCCTTAGAAAATCACCTATCTTCCCCGTTGCCTCCTCTACGCTCGTCCTTGAAGGGTGCTCGCCTTGCCAAACACCCAAAGGCACTTGCTTGAGGCTTAATCTCAGCAAATCTTGCCCTGCCTCAACTGCTTTTGTGCCTCGAAGTGTGCTTTTTCTTTTCACTATTATGAGTCATGATGTAATTATGGAGGCTGCCTGGGCTATTTTGCAACTTTAAATACCACATGGGCAAGGGTGTAACCTACAAGGATTCATATGATACGAAGTCCACGTTCTGTCAGTGGCCACTGTCCATTGGGATTTTACGAGCCTGGGAAACGCACAAGCACAGCTCTCCTATATTTCCTAATTCCCCCAATCCACATTTATTCTCAAGCCCCTTCCCTTAGTGTCTCGGCTTCCTTCCACCCTCACACTTCACATGAAAAGTGATGCCCCTCCCACCTTCATCATCCGATCATTCAGTAGCCATCACAGCCTTCTCCTGCTGTCATCCTCCCGAGCATCTATCAGCAGAACGTGGTCTCTCATTGTCATCCTCTAAAATGTGGTCTGGGAGCTTGAACTTCGTATTCTCTTGTACTTGTTTTTGTTAGAGTAACTTTATTATGTAGTTTTTGTTTGTCCTCTTTATGTAAATTACCTATAGAGCTTTTCTCCTATATAAGAGAGCTCTAGGGTTAATGGTAATGTATCTCATTCGTTCCCTTCAACATGGTATCAGAGCGACGGTCCTAGGCCGGAGTTCTTGAAACCCTAACCCTAACCCTACCCCACCCGCCGCCCTTCTCTCTCTCTCGAGATCGGCGCCTCCACTCCGATCGTGCAAGGTTCCTCGTCTCCCCTCCGAGCAACTCCCAACGGGCCGTGACCCAACTCCCAGCAGGTGGCGGCCTTCTCGCATCGGGGAACCCCGCGCCTCTCGCCTCTGGCCTGGCGATCTCGCGCCTGTCCCACGCTAACCTGTAGCAAGTCCTGTAGCATTGCTGGAGGTCTGTAGCGCGCCATCCCAACCTCACGCGACGCGATTCCATCTCACGCGACGCGATTCCAGTAGTACGACGCGATTCCTGTGCAAGTCCTAGCCGTGCTGTGCTGTGCAAGTCCTAGCCGTGCTGTGTACGAACCGTGTTTAACGTCAAGGCCAACTTCAGCATCTTGGTCTCCGTCGCAAAATATTTTATATACAAGACAATATAGGATGCTCCATGTACCATTGACGATAACCACAGGAAGACCATTGGGTATCAGAAGGCCGTAGTAAGTCCACAACGACATGCTTGGTAGAGTCGTGAGGTAAGGAATCCCCTTAAAGCTCTCCGTCAATTTCTTCTTCACCACTCAAGTCATGTGCGTATGCACTATATGACCTAGCCATGCTTCCTTGAATGATCATGTTTTGTACGCGTGACCGCTGGTTTGAGTCTATGTACAAATAGACATTGTCTTCCAATTTTGTAACCCCAGTTACAGGTTACTGTTGTCGTCATGTCAGACAACAAGGTAGATTTTCCATCTGTGGGTGCCTTCAAAGGTTCCGCACCCATTGTCTTTACTACGTGTTACAAGGCGGATCTATCAGAATGGATCATGGATTCAGGTGCATCACACTACCTCTGTGGTGACAGAGGTCAGTTTAGTGTCTTTCATCCTACTCAATCTGAACGATCGGTGGTGATAGCTGATGGTACATATTCCCCTATTACTGGTCAGGGGGAGGTACAATTGACTCCTACCTTGAGACTGTCCAATGTTCTTTATGCACCGAAGTTCTCGATGAATTTGCTGTCTATTAGTCAACTCACCAAAGATTTACATTGCCGTGCTATATTTGACCCATCTACTCTTGTGTTTCAGGACATATTAACGGGCAGAGTGATTGGGACTGGCCATGAGCAAGGGGGTCTTTATAGACTGGTGCAATCTCCTTATACTGGTATCTCTTCTATGAGGGCTGGATCGGTGTCACCCTACACTTGGCATCTTCGATTTGGCCATCTTCCGTGGCAAAAGATGGTCCATATTCTTCCACAGATTTCTCCCAAGTCTAATTTTCAGTGTGAGGCATGCCAACTTGGCAAACATCACAGGTCATCTTTTCCGAGTCGTATAGGTCCAAGTCATCATGGTCTATTTGAGCTGCTACATTTTGATATTTGGGGTCCCAGTCGTGTCCCTGATCTTCAAGGGCACAGGTTTTATCTTGTTGCTGTCGATGATTTCTCTAGACTTTCTTGGGTCTTTCTTCTTAAAAATAAATCTGATGCTGATCATTTTATTCAGTCTTTTCTTATTGAAATAAAAAATATTTTCTCTGTTAAAGTGAAGTACATACGGTCTGACAATGCCCTAGAGTTGTGTAGTACCCAATTGTCCAAATTTCTTATGTCTCATGTGATTGTGCATCAGACGTCGTGTGCTTATACCTCCCAACAAAATGGGGTGGCTGAACGGAAGCATCGTCATTTGTTGGATATGACCAGAACCCTTTTGATTCAGAGCCGTGCCCCTCACTCCTATTGGGGGATGCGGTTCTCACTGCCTGTTATCTTCTTAATCGCATGCCTTCGACAGTGTTAGGGAAGAAGATTCCGTTCTTGACTGCGTTTCCCGAGAAGGATCTTTTCTCCCTAACACCGCGTGTTTTTGGGTCTGTTGCATTTGTTCATTGTTTTTCTCCTGGTCTTGACAAGCTCTCTCCCAGAGCTGTCAAATGTGTTTTTGTGGGTTATTCCAAAACCCAGAAGGGATATCGGTGTTTTGATCCAGTTAAACGAAGGTACTACGTCAGTGCAGATGTCACCTTTTTTGAGTCTATTATGTATTTTTCTCCTACAGATGATAGACTCACTCACTCAGAGGAAGGAGATGACATCTATGTGCCGCCTCCACCTCCTTCTGTTCCATGCTCTAATCTACCACCACAGTCTACTCCACCACCACCACAGTTTACACCACCACCACCACCACCACCGCCACCACCAGCTACTGTTTATTATCCTCAGGTCTATCAGCGACGGCCCTCTGCTCATGTGCCTCCTCCATCATCCAGCACGCCCGAGGTATGTACTGATCATTTGAGTTCTACTGATGGCACAGGTGATTTGAATGCGCAGATGGATGTACAGGGTACTGATGTACAGGGTACTGATGGTACTGTCACTCCTCCAGTCGATGACCTACATATACCTATTGCTCATAGACGGCAGAAGCGTGCTCGGACGATGAATCCCAAATATGGGATGGATTTTTGCTCTCAGGCGTCGTTGGAGCGTTTGTCCCCAGACTTTCGCAAGTTTGTTGTTGGGTTATCGGCAGTACACATCCCACGGTCTTATCAGGAGGCCCTACAGAGCAGCCCGTGGCGTTTAGCTATGGAAGAGGAAATGGCGGCGTTGCAGTCACGTGGTACGTGGAGTGTTGTGCATCCTCCACCAGGTGCGTCCATTGTCGGAAGCAAATGGGTTTTTACTATTAAGCATCGGGAAGATGGTACGGTTGATAGATACAAAGCCAGGTTGGTTGCTCGTGGGTTCACCCAAACATATGGGGTGGACTATCAGGAGACGTTTTCTCCAGTAGCCCGTCATTCTACCTTACGGATTCTCATTGCAGTTGCTGTCGTCCGCGACTGGCCCCTATTTCAGCTTGATGTCACGAACGCCTTCTTGTATGGTGACTTGCAGGAAGAGGTCTATATGCAGCAGCCACCAGGGTTTGCTGCTGAGGGGGAGTCCAGTATGGTGTGCCGTCTTAATAAGGCCATATATGGCCTGAAGCAGAGTCCACGGGCTTGGTTTCAGAAGCTCTCGGAGTTGATTGAACAGAAGGGCTTCGTCAGATCTACAGCAGATCATACTCTCTTTGTAAAGAGAGACCAGCGAGGTACTGTGATCATCTTAGTGTATGTAGATGATATTGTTATTACTGGCGGCAATGAGCAGGGCATTCAAGCAGCCAAGGAGTTTCTTGGCAAGCAGTTCGTTATGAAGGATTTGGGTACACTTCGCTACTTTTTGGGGCTGGAGTTTGCACGAAACAGGCAATGTATGGTAATGACACAAAAGAAGTATGTTACGGATCTCTTATCTGAGACAGGTATGGCAGGATGTAGACCAGCTGCTACTCCTATGGATTCTAATGTCAAACTTTATGATGATGACTCTGAGGAAGTAGACAAGAGACGATACAGAGAGCTAGTGGGAAAGCTCTTGTATGTCACTGTTACCCGACCGGATATAGCCTTTGCGGTTAATAGGGTAAGCCAATTCATGGAGCAACCCAGACAGGCTCACATGAATGCTGTTTTTATGATCTTGAGATATCTGAAGTTGTCTCCAGGCACTGGTCTTCTGTTTAGAAGAGATACCTCGATATCCGTCACAGGTTATGCTGATGCAGACTATGCTGGGTGTCCTAATGATAGAAAGTCAACTTCAGGCTTTATTGTATTTGTTGGCAGCTCACCAGTAGCTTGGAAGAGTAAGAAGCAAACTGTAGTGGCTCGATCTAGTGCAGAGTCAGAATATAGGGAAATGGCCCAAGGTAGTGCTGAGATGATGTGGGTTAAATCAGTTTTAACTGATTTAACTATTGATGTTCCACTTCCCATGCATCTGAAATGTGATAACCAAGCAGCTTTGTTCATAGCCAATAATCCAGCCTTCCATGAGAGGACGAAGCACATTGAAGTAGATTGCCATTATACACGGGACTTAATTCAAAAAGGGCTTGTTTCAACTTCTCATGTATCATCAGGAGAGCAGGTTGCAGACATGTTTACCAAGGCCCTTGCTAGGGGTCCATTTCATCTTTGTTGTTCCAAGCTGAGCATGTTGGATATATATGCTCCAGCTTGAGGGGGAGTGTTAGAGTAACTTTATTATGTAGTTTTTGTTTGTCCTCTTTATGTAAATTACCCATAGAGCTTTTCTCCTATATAAGAGAGCTCTAGGGTTAATGGTAATGTATCTCATTCGTTCCCTTCAACAGTTTTATACATCCTATAATTTAAGTTTTGGGAAATAGCTATATGGAAATATATTTTTTAATCCGGACAACAATCTTTCTTGCAAACATTTTACACATATCAACTATTATTTGATACTTCAAATTCGATCTAGTCAAACTTTGTTATTCGATATTAAATTGAATCGATATTCATGAATTTGTTTGAATTCAATTTAATTCCATAAGTTCTATAACAAATTGAATCAGTTGAATGCATCCAGTTATCGTAGCATCTAGTTTTGACAGTTGTCGCACGCATTTCTCTCATAAACACATATACCCATTCACAAGCTGCCCTTGGAAATAATATGATGCTTCTATATGAAATATCTAAATGACAGTCTCTTTTTTTGTCATACATGCAGATAATGCAAACAATTGGGTTTTTGGGTCCAGCATTTTTTCTGACGCAGCTGAGCCATGTTCGATCTCCAGCATTGGCAGTTCTATGCATGGCGTGCAGCCAGGTTTTTGTTAAACTTTTATTGATCCAATGTTGGTATGAAAAATCATGTTCCAACAATGCATTATAGCATGCTACAACCTGGAGCAATTTCATCTTTATCCTGTTTATATTATTCAGTATCATTTTCAGATTGCCATTCAATAATATCACCACCCCCGACTCTTGATTTTGGAATTAAGCAGTGGCTTGATTTGTATAAACTATAGAAGTATTTGTTCTAAACTTGGGACGGAGGGAGCTAAAGAACGCATCTTGTGGAGTTCTGTTGCTCTGCTTCGAACTTCAATGAAACATAACTGCTTTATAAACATGTGGTCTGTAGTTGCTCCGCATGCTATTTATTTATTTATTTCCTGCAGGGAAGTGATGCCTTTTCACAGTCTGGCCTGTATTCTAACCACCAGGACATTGGACCTCGTTATGCTGTAAGATAATTCTTCATCATTTCTCATTTTGCCTTTTTTTTAAATGGGTGATTGCTAAGATTTGAATCTTGCTCCTTTAAGATGGAAACCTACATGTCTCATTAGACACTTTAAGTTGAATTTGATATGCTAGTTGAAATTCTTGAGAAGAGAAATAGAAGAACCCGCTATGAGTTGTTTCTCATTGATCTTGCCTCAGCGAGGTTCCATTCAACATGCTTAATCACTAGACCATTTAAGTGCATGCACGTTTGTCTATTGGGAAAAAAATAACATAAAGTATTGCATTGATTTTGCACCCAAAGATCGATACAAAAGTGATAGGGTGGGAATCAGAATGGAAGGCTTAAATTACGGATATTTTTTTAGCACTATTGGAATTTTAGTTTAGTTGGATGGAGGCTGCAATTTGGCTCTCTATATTTCTTTGATTTTGGTTGTTTGCAGGAAACTCCGTTTACTTATACTTATATGACTTCTTTAGTTGTTTGCATTCTTGACTGGGCAACAAAGATTTTACCTTGGATTCTTGTCTTTAACGGACCTTTGGATTTTATTATATGATATAATTCTCTCTTCCTGCCTTATTTGGTCCTGGTTGATTTTTCATCAGTTCTTTAGTATAAACCAGTTCCATACTGTGACATTAAGTTTGCCTATTTGAACCTGAATTAAAAGACTTTTTTTGTTAGAGCATATTATATAACTCTGTTGTCACTTATTATGAGGTCTTCATGGATCATGAAAATGACATGTTCAAATTTACAGGGTGTCCTGCTAGGGTTATCGAACACTGCTGGAGTACTTGCTGGTGTCTTTGGCACTGCAGCCACCGGATTCATCCTCCAAAAAGGTCCAATGATCAGTTCCTTTCGATGGCATTTACAATTCTGAGAAAATCTAACACCTTCCAAATACAAGCTCTTATCTCTTTCTGAAATGTGCATTTTAGGTTCTTGGGATGACGTCTTTAAAGTGTCAGTTGCTCTGTACATAGTAGGCACGTTGGTCTGGAATTTCTTTTCTACAGGGGAGAAAATTCTTGATTAGTGTTTGAGCATATACCCATTTTCAAATCATTGATAATTTCGTATGCTGGGGAGACTTCAACCCTGCAACAAGGATCATCATATAACGGGCAAATCCGTGACGGCATTGAGCACAGAGTGCAAGAAGGATCATATAACGAACAAAATCTGTGGCAGCGTCGAGAACAGAATCGCAGATTTGCTTGTAATAATATATGACACGGTATCAACAGGTCTTCATTTCATGAAGCCAGGGTCGATCAGCGCCACTGCTTCTGCTTCTGACCTGAATAGATTCTGGGCTAATTTTTTTCCCATACCCCTTCTAGCATAAATTTCTATTGTGTCATACCCCTTCTAGCATAAATCCCTATTGTGACAGGCTCGTCTACCCCTTATTTCTTTCAAGTTCCTTGTCATGTAGCTTACAAGAATTTGGAAGCCATCCAAGTTTTGTCTACTTGTTATAACATGAATGCCAACAACCGGTGTTATTTTTATTTACTTCTTCCTTGTTTTGGAGATCCTGAAAGATCCATATCTGGGACTAGTTTAGCTTTGTTGTTTTTCTCAATTCGGTTTGTTATGTGAGGAGTCCAAATCAAAATATGTGATTCAATTGGATTCATCAAGAAGGCGTGATGAGTTTTGACCATTGGCAAGGATGCCATTGTGTTGGGTGGATTACCCTCGTTGTGGGAACTTAACCTTTATATAAGATATTGGTAGTCCTAATTGGAAAAATCAAGTCTTAATTGAAGAAAGAAATAAATTATCTTTTATGAATAGGAGTTCTATTTTCCTATTACTATGTGAAGTAATATATCATGCTTCTTTATTTTCTCATCTCCACGGAGCATAAATAGACGGCATGTGGTGCACACCGTCGCCCCAACATTGGAGTAGTTCTCCAACATTCTTCCCTACAGTTTGGTTGCAGATTTATGTTTGGTGATATCTCTCCTCTACTATTTTTCATTATTTGATGATTTGTTTCACTATATAGAGGGCCGACTTTGTATAAGCCCTCATGTGAGATTATTTTGATGATAATACTTGATTTTGTATTGCGATCAACCTCGTGATTTTTCTCCTCGTATTGAGGGTCTTCCACGTTAAAAATTCTTTGTGCATCTTTGGTTGATATTTCCATGGTTGGAACTTTTATTCATAGTTGCATGTGATATATCACGAATGATTTGCTTATTTACTTCAGTATTTTCCTGTCTATCAACTTTGGTATTTTCTGCCATTCAATCTATATGGGGTATATGTTTCCAACAATTGGTATCAAAATCGATATGGTTGATAAGATGGAGTATACCACCAACATGATGATCGACCTAAATGGAACCAAATATAACTTATGGAAAAATATGACGAAGGACTTACTATTTGTGAAGGTTATACACGTTCTAGTTTTTGCCACCTAGAAGCTCGAATCCAAGAGTGCTGGGGAATGGGAGTTCAAGCATGAGCATGTATGTGGATTTATTCCATCGTTTGTGGACGAGAATTTGTATAATCATATTTAGAACGAGACGTATGCTTGCACACTTTGGTCGAAGTTGGAGAACTTGTACATGTCAAAGGTATGAAACAATAAGTTGTTTCTACTCAAGGTTTTGATGCAATTGGAATTCAAGGATGGAACTTCTGTTCCTAACCATTTAAAAGAATTTCAAGGAATTATTAGTCAGTTTTTCATCACGGGAATACAATTCAAAGATGAAGTTCTAGGTATGGCGTTACTCGCTACTCTTACATATTGTTGGGAAACATTTGAATCTCTCACAAACTTTGCATCTAATGAGGTTGTTTCCTTGGAAATTCTCAGTGGTGGTGTTTTGAATGAAGAGATGAGAAAGAAATCTCAAGGTTCTCCATCACAGTTAGAAGTTTTGGTCACGGAAAAAAGGGAAGAACTAAATTCAGAAAGGTTAAAGGAAGAGATTAAAGTCGAAGCAAATCAAAATCCAAATATAAAGATTTAGAGTGCCATCACCGCGAGAAGAAAGGCCACATCAAGAAACATTGTTGCCAACTTAAAAGAGAGAAAGAAGAGGGGAAACAAGAAAAGAATGGCAAGGTTGAAAATATTGTTGTCATTGCTGCTGAGCATGTTGGCTCGTCGTTAGTGGTTCAACTCTCCACGTAACTTCCTGGAGGGTGTTTTTCACATCCTACACTTATGGTGATTTTGGCACTCTTAGAATGGGCGATTGCTCGTCTAAAGTTATTGGAAAGGGTGAAGTTATTTTATAGAATGCTAACATAGTTCCTTTGAAGCTAGAAGATGTAAGATACGCTCTTGATAATGCATCTCAATCTGATATCCATCAGAAAGCTTGAAAATGAAGGTTCACTTTTGGCACTGGACAATGGAAGCTTACCAAGGGCATATGTTTCCTTAGAGCACTTACGTGTGCTTGGTTGCAGAGCCTTTGCGCACATTCCAACAAATGAGAGATCAAAGTTGGAATAAGAGACCAAACAATGTTCTTTGTGGGATATTGACATGATGAATTTGGCTACAGGTTATATGATTATATAGAGAGGAAGCTTGTGATAAGTAAGGATGTAATCTCTGCTGAAGATTAGAACATTGAAGATATTCAGAAGGCATCCAAAGAACCATCTCAAAACAACTATAAGCCAATTGGTGTAGATCATATTCCTTTGTGGCATGCACCAGACATAGATTCAGATTTCCTTGTAGAGACTCTTGTCCTTGAGGAAGACAATGTTGACATGGCAGATGTCCCTACTAGCAATCAATAGGAATGCTCTTCCTCTAATGTAGATCCACCTCATAGATCCATGAGAGAGGGAGGGGGGGGGGGGGGGGGGGAGTGAGAGACATAAGAGAGAGATATCCCTCTTTAATATACTCGGTACATGATTATGTTCTTTTGATAGATAGTGATGAGCTAGAATACTATGAAGAGGCTACACATGATGTGCAGAAAGACAAGTGGGTTAAATCTACGCAAAAAGAGAAGTATTCATTGTTGGACATGTGAGCCCATAGTGAGCCATTAAAAGTTATTGCATTTCACTCCTTAAATATGAAATAAAGAACAACTAATTTGCATAATAGGTCCATTAGTATAATTAGGTTTATGTACCTCGTTCTTCTTGATAATCATACATTTGTTGATCTAATGATTGGGTCATAGAGGATAGTACTAAGATGATATCTAAAGAGTTAGATTGAGGACACATCTAGCACCGTCAAATGATTGTTGAGAAATGATCTCTAGCATGAGAAGGACAAAGAAATCTTTACTGAAGGAAGTAATAAAACTTCACATCACGAAAATGCTTACTATAGCAATTTTTTTGCATAAAACATTGTATGTTCATCCCATAAACTAGCAATTTCAGTACAATGATTTTGTACTTTATGAAATCATTAATTAGGTAAACAATTTTTCTACCAAGATTTTTTATATATTCCAATGAATATTAGGAAGAGATCATGGTTACTGTCACAGGGGTAAATCTCAATATCGATTTCGAGACTAACCTGTGCGGCGTTAGCTTCTCGCAAGCTAACCAGCCTTTCCCTTTGCGTGTATGATGTACACCAGCACACCGAGTATTCACGCCGCTAGAGTTACTCGAACACAAGCACTCAAGCACAAGGACACAAGAGCTATTGGCAAAAAACCCTTTTGTATTGCAAGAGACTCACTCTGAGTGTGATATCTACAAATGAGCTCTACCCCTCCTTATATAGGAAAGCCAGGGGTATACGAAGGGACACTATTATTACATGTACAATGAATAGTCATGACTCTTCGTCTTCTACGGAGACCCTTTGTCTTCCGAGGCGACTTTTCGTGCTCATGCCTCTTCATCTCGCATCCCTTCGGCTTTTGCAACCGACGCCATGTCACCCGCTCCGTCAGCATGCCATGTCGTCTGCCTCATCAGCACGCCATGTCATCATGCCACGTCATCAGTGGGCCCCACGCTCCTACGTAGGATGTTGCAGCTCAAGCTCATCAAGTGCCGCCGAACACTTGTATCGTGCCAAGGGGAACCCGCGGTCTTCGACCTTCGTGCGGTAAACCCCATCCTTAGCCATCCACAAGCTAAGGTGAAGTCCTCCAGAACTTCATAGTGTGGCCACCGAACCACACAGGCGTGCAATACCGATATTGCACGCTATTCCCGCACCTCGGGAGTTGGGGGTGTTCCAGTTACCTCTTTAAGTATGAGTCTCTAAAACAAGAGGCCTCCCAAATGAAGTCCGATCCGAGAACTCTCCTCTCACAGGCATGAACTTTAATATCTTCTTATTGAAGTTGTCTACACAAGGATGATTCCTAAGCTCCTGATTTCATCTCTGGAAATCGAGTCTTCTTGCACATACACGAAACACATTGAAGAATACGATCTTCTCCCTTGTAGAGACACACCTATGAAGATATGAAGCAAGCTCGGTGGATGTGTAGGGATGATTGAAGAGAAGCCTAGGCGTGTAGAAGAGAGTCTTCTACTCTCATGTTATCTCTCTCTGAATATTCATAGAACTTATGCTCTTATAATGCAAGGTACTTGTGTAGGGAAAAGAAAGAGGCATGTCCTCTCTTATATACACATGGTGGACATCCTCTTAAAGTCCTACTCTAAGAGGAGACACCTACCATGATGTCCCTTAGATGATAAATCAAAGGTAGGATCTAGTCCTAGTCCTTAATTTAGTTTGGATACAAGTTTCCTCTTAATTACAATCTAAAATAAATAAACAACAAAAAAAAGAGAGTATGAAAGAAACAAATCTTTCTAGAGGGGATTACTAGTCTTTATAATCTTTTATTCGCCACAAGAAAGAGGATTTTCACCCTTTTTCTTGTGTCTAAATTAAATAAAAATTAAATAAAAATGATTCTTGCTCCTGTTCGTTAAAGATTTTTATTCTTATCTTATTTTCCCGATCTATTAGAACTTCTTTGTTTAGATAGTATATATAGTGAACAAACAAAAAGGAGTGGGTGTTAGCAATTCATTAAGCAAGTCAAACTTATTTAATTATTCTATTCAATTAACTTTAACTTCCAAAAAATGAAAAAAAAAGACTTTTTAAAATCTTTATTTATTATCTCATCACAGTTGAAATTTTATAGGGTAAGGTTCCATTCAATTAGTACAAAAACGCTTTGCAGAATATCTAATCTGTAAAAATTCATATAATATTAGATTGTCTATGGGTACATCAATGGATTCAATTCCTCAAAAGCAAAGAGCATTAGAAACAAAGGATAAGATTTCTTTTTAGTGTATACGAATTGTTGAAGTAGAATAGAAATACTAAACCTATTTAAAATAGGTTTAGTATTTCTGCTTTTATTTGATTTAATAAGGTATAATTATTTTTCTATTTGTATCTTTTTTACATTTTGAAGGCTGGTATATTATGTCCAATATCTCAATTCAGATATAAAGGAAAAAGACTAAATCTCAAGGGTGGATGGCCAAGCTTCTCAAGCTTGGACCCCACCAAGTTTGTTTGTTGGTTGTTGCTGCATGATCATCATGATAATTCAATGATCATAATCGAGAAATTCATAATAGTTACCTAACAAATGTATGTAAATCCGTTTTTCATTTAATTTCCAATGTGATCCTATTCATAATTATTCATTGAAATACTACATGAATCATATTATATATATTAATTATTATGAATCATTATTCATATTAATAGAAAATATATAATATGGATCACATCCATAAAACCTTGAATATAGACATATCCACGATAATAATTATTATTATCATATTATAGATATCATTAAGTATGAGACCTAATCCAATTAGGATTCATGAGCAGAAATCTCGGATACTTGATGATAATATCGGGACGATCATACTATCCATGTATAGTGACTTGAAATTTAGATAACTAGGATACCGGTAATCAATATGATACCATAAATATGATAATGTATTATTGGAGAATCTAACTTATGAAAAGGATACGAGCAATCAATCCCGAGTTTTATTATCCCTAAACAAGGTCATAGAACATTGATAATTGTTTTAGCATATGCATCTATTAGAAGTCATTTAGATTGTTGACTAGCTTCATATGACTAAGTTTACAAAAGTTAATCTATTAGTCTACTGAGATCTACGTGGTTCTACATGGTATGCAACATAACCAACCCTTATTATGAATACGAGACATTAACTAAATGCATCTTGATATATGCCATATTAATGTGACTTATGTTCTGAGGTGCAAGTTGTATGCTATTTATATGACAAATACCATATCATATCATATCGTAGAATCACATGCCTACTCACTAAAGTATATATATGAATAACAGATCACGTAATATACCTATTTGTTAAATTAGTAAATGTGTAATTCTTGTCGAAGCCACTTTTGTTATTAAGAATATCGAGAAAAATTAGCATTGATTGTATACCACTAACAAGATGTAATTATAGATATACAACACCAATAGTGATTACCATGGAAATTAAATAATGAAAGTTGATATCAAGGATTTAAGGTACATACTTAAAAGGAGTCACATAGACAACTTGAATCAATAAGTTGTATTGCCCAAAGGACGACACCATCCGAGGGCATATGATTTTTAAAGAACTACATAGACTAAAGCTAACTCCTATATGCTTATACCTATACTGTTATGTCATACTATGGACCGTAAGTGTCAATGGTTGAAGACATAACAATATGAGTACATGAAAAGTCATGCAAGAAATGATTTAATAAAATAATAAATCTTACAAATCATGCAAGAATTGTTTAGTGGGAGAACAAACCATTATGCAAGAAATAGTTTAAAGGGAAGCAAGCAATCACAAGTTGTCAGAAATGATTTAATGAAAGAATAATGCATTGCAAGTTATTCAAAGCTATCTTAATGAGGTTAACATGCAAGGATTATTTAAATGATAAAAGAAACATGCACATACCATCTTCTTATTATATATTCCCCATAAGAGGAAAGAAATGTTAGTTTATACATATGTATATTGCATATGTGTACCCATATTTAAGAAAGAAATAAAAAAAATACATGTTTTTTTTTTTGAGAAAAAGAGGGTGAGCTCCCGCGAGATGGGAGTCACCACGTAAATTTATATTATATCAAATCCAGAGAAGTGTTACATAGTATAATTAACTAGACTCCCAACAACACCATAGAGCCTTACAATAGGAGATAACATTTTCTGGATAGAACCTCTGATTTTTAAAAATAAGCTCCTTTCTCGCCTGCCAAATTGCCCATAGCGTCGCGAAAGGTCTAGCCACATACATGTTACGAAACCAACTAGACATGGATGTGAACTACTAGGAACATAATGATATTTTTCACAAATACTCAAGTGCATGCTATGTAAGGGATTAAAAAACCGTTGGAATTCCCATGCATAGCTTTGAAACACATACATAGTATTAGACACATGCAAAATTGTGTTTTTCTATATTTGGTATGAGATATGGTGGATCATGTGACAATGCCATTAAGACAATTGATATGGTGCACTTTATTACATGGAGTTTTGGAAGACATCTATATGCTCAGTGGAACCACTGAAAAGCTATATATTGTATTGGTTATTTATCTTTTTCAACCATACCCTTTATTAGTGATGCAATAAAAAGGAACTCCCACTTTGAATGGACACTATCATTTTTGTTGAGAATGATTTTTTTATGCTCGTTTATTGCCATGCATGAATCGTTAACAACTTGATCGTACGGTTAGGGTTTCATGCTTCTGCCATCTGTGCTGCTTGTTCCGATACTAATTGTGCTTGCTAGTGAAATTGCACATTAGTGTGTTATGTGAATGATCTTTCAAGGGAACACCTGACTCTTTTGAATTGATGTGAGCACAGTTATATCACATCCCTAAAGTAGACACATGTTAGAGTTGTGAGTTTATATGTGGGAAACAACCAGGTTTACTCGCATCACGACTCATTGTACTCATTCATAAAGCACCTAGATTGTAGGAAGTGGCTTACTTACCATATGGATTTTGAGGAAGAAGTTCTTTTAACCATTCGGAGTAGATTTTGTTGGTGTCTAAAGCATAAAGCTCCAACCTAAAATATTATGAAAAGTATTTTTCTTTCAAATTTGAATTTTCAAATTTGAATGATCAAATATCTCTGATTTTAGATAAAGCGAATTGTAAACATTCAAATTTTGCACACGTAGAAGTATGCACTTGTATTTATCATTAACCTCGTATAAGGTAATTTTACAAGTACCATGTATAATTAGTAAATCACATAAAATAGATATATGATATTTTAGGTGCACTTATATACGAAGTAGTTAATGCTTTAATAATGACAACGAACTCAATCTTCGGCGATTGGTTAAGTAAATAAGCGAATATAGTTTCAAAAGTCACATAGTACTCTCAAGTCACTAGATACATATTTTTCATATTTGTTTAAAGACATTCTGCTGCTCATTTTCATCAAATCTAAATAGTCCATAAACATATGTATCACATCAATACAAGCTTGAATTCTCCTTTTAGTAAAAAGTCCACCATCTTTGAGGGATACAACCCCTATTCCTCCTTATCCCACAAAACTTCTATCCCTTCGAAGATGGTCAATACACTACAAACAAACCGATCTTTGGAGATGGTGGAAGGGGACGATCAATACGTGACTACCCCTTAAACCACTAACGGGAAGAATTGAACAACGCCTGTCCTTCTCGACGACCATAGGGGACTTTCAAAAGTAACAGTCCCTATTTACCAATCGAACTGGAAAGGGTCAAGTAAATGACCGTCCCTATCAATCATAGAGGTGGTGGTCACACGACCGTCCCCTCCGAGTGCATACATGGGACGGTTAGGACCATCTTCTCCCACTCTCTATGAATGTCTCCATCAGGTGAACCATAGGAGATAGTCGTGAGCATCCCTTCCATTTAGATAGAATGGGACGGTTTGTTTACCACCAACGCATACCTTTTTTGTTGACGAGAATTTGTGAAAATTCGGAGCTCAGAAGGGACAGTGTTAAGTAGACAGTCCCAGACCATCTCAATTGGGACAGTTGTGTGACCGTTCCTAGCAAGCAAGCAACTTTCCTCATTATTCTCCTAATTCCTCCCACTCAAACCCTAACTTCGATGCCCCCTCCGACGCTCGCTGCTTCCCAGCCCTCCACCCTCTTAAGAAGTCGCCTTCGTCATCGAGCTCTCGACCTCCATCATCTGCTTCGGTCACACTTCCTCTTCTTCTCTGTACTCTTCCCAATCTCCTTCGAGACGAATCCGGTAACTTACGATATCTAAATCATATTTTCCTAAACATTAATCTTATACTAATTGTATGATTGAGACTTTGCATTATTCCAGTAGATGCGTAATGAAATAAAGTATGTTTGATATATATTTTAGTAGTAATGTTCAAGTTATGTAATAGTTCTAACTGATGAGTTGATACATGTTTAGGAAGTTGTCCATGTATTAGATGCAAGAATGATGAGTTTGTGATTTGCATTAGTAATAAGTCTTATATGCAAGAATGATTATATGTAAAACAGATGTTATCATAACATTATGTAAGTTCGAGCAAATATTCCCTCCATTTTTCGATATAATGATACATTTGATTGTACACCTAGCATGCGAGGCATGAATTTATGGACCTATACAATATCGTTGGATGTATCCAATTGAACGATACTTGCAAAAATTAAAAAATATGATCTCTAATAAGTCAAAACCGGAAGGTTGTATAGCTGAGGGATACTTATGTGAAGAATGCATAATTTTTGTGATATGTATATGAATGATGGAAATAGCATTATATACGATAGATTTGAGCGAAACGATGACAATGATGCAGAAGATGAAGATCCAAATATATCAAAGTACACATCAGTCAATTACAGATGAAGAAATATATTTTATTCAATATTATATTCTTATGCAACTAGATGAAACCGATTATTTTTTTTAACAGTGCACTTCAAGTAGTTCAAAAAAGTCAGTCTTCCTTCTATGGGTCATAAAAAGAGTGGAACACATGAAAAAAGAAATAATGATATGTTGAGTACAAGTCTCGGTGTTCTTAAACGGTGTCCATATTCACAAGTTGTTTCTCATTCCGATTATATTGTAAATAGATTTATATTCCGAAAAAAATCAATTGATGAAAATAAGACAACATAACGTTCTGTGGTGATAGTAAGAGCGGAGCCCTCTTATGATATAAACGGGCATTACAGTGAGATTTTTGATATAGTAGAGGTCAGTTTTACATATGAACTAAGATGCGTTTTATTTCAATGTATGGTTTGATATCGACTAGATTCAAAAAAGACAAAAATAGGTTTCTCTCATTAAAACAAACATGTTGATTGCAAATGAACAAACCATCTGCTCTTGTAAGTCAAGTGGAAAAAGTTTTTTTATGTCCTTGACAACTCTCTCAATGGATGGATTATCCCTATTAGAGCAATACCTTGAGATTTTTTAATATAAATGAAGAACTATAATTTTTAGACAACGAGGATGTATATCAGAATTCTACCAATTATGCTATAGCTTTAGTACTTAATAATGACGTTTCGACTACGAGTAGAAGATATTGTGACAACATTGTTACACATAACAGGTAATTTAAAGCAATAATAAATTAAGTTACTATTTTTCATTAAATTTATATAATGGTGATTGATGTCTTGATAAATGGTTTGCAATTATATTGTTATTTTTTAAGTATGAGTCCTCGTCCTAGGAAGATTCAGACAATCCCGAACCTACTCCTCAGCCATGTGCATAATTTTCAGATGCGGGTAGCGGCGATTCTCAATGTTGATGAGTATAATCTTAGTGTAGGTTCTTGGATTTCTTTCCACCTGACCAGACCCTTCATATTTAAATTGTAGGGGTCAACGTCGTGGGTGAGAACTCTACGGAGTTCTAGAGTTATCTCGAACAAGTGGTACGTAGCCAAGTTCCCATTACTACTCATGACTTCCGACAACTTCCTCAATTAGTGAAGGTCGTCATTTTATCAGACCTGGAGTTAAAATCTTAACATAACTAAATGTTTTACGATTGATATTTTGATTTTTATGCCTTCGTTGTGTAGGCTGCATTTTCTTGAGATCAGGATCTTGTCATTGATGGACAAATTCTAGTCACACAGCAGAGATATTCCGTCACTATAAAGGATGCGTTAAGTCAAGGGTAAAATCTTAATATGTATTTAATCAGTAATTTAATGACATAGTTTGTGATATTATCTTCCTGCAATATTATAACCCTCAAATTCTTTATGAGTAATTAGTTCTAAATGTTCCTCCGGGCGTGACTCTAGAACAGTGAAGGAAGTTAATAAACTTTTGTTCCAGTGAGGAGTTTGCAGTATGTAAAGTACTCTCTTTATTTATTACTTAATTTTACTAATTTGGAATAATATCAAACAATATCGATGAAAAATACCACGAATCGTGCGAAGAGATTCAAGTCGACGCATGGGAGGAAGAATACATATCAATTCAAACACGATTTTGTAAGTTTGTTTAATTGGTGTGAGATAAATAATACAAAAAGTCTTTGAAATAGAATTTCAATTTATTTTTTGGAAAAAGGAAAATGATCGAGAGGCCATTCAGATAGTGATTTTTGTGGGGTCAAAGAGTCGAGACCTCGATGGAAAAGTGCAATGGGTCAATGACATATTCTCACTAATTCATATAAGTTAATTACGATATACAATAATTGTCCATGTGATTTTTTCTTTAATTTAATTTTAAACCAAATATGCAGGAGGAGTTTACCAGACTCACTATGTACAGTTCCTTAGATAGCACGGGGATGAGCACCTTGCCGCTATCTGCTGAAGAGACGTTCGTCCAAGACACGGGTCCTGAACATTCTGGATGTATATGATGTGGTGGACGTGGGGCGATGATTCGTATGTGGTAGGGAACTAGTGCTAGTGGGTCTAGATCATCATCGCAACGAAGAGAGAGGGAGAGAGTTGGAGAGAGAGAGATGCGAGGCATCATGGCAAAGATATCACATAGGAAGAGGAGATGACCAGGATGCGTTTTGACATGGCGAAGATGTCCACCATGATGAGGACATTGTCAAGATGCATTCTGACATGATGAACATCATGGCTTACATTCTCATCTCCAGAGAGAGGCCGACCGGTCGATAGCACCTACACGACTCGACGAGGATGAAGAGGAGAGCAAGGATGACAACGAGGAGTAGACTAGGTTTTAGAATTTTTATTTTTATTTATGCTTAACTTGAACATTTCAATCTAGTTTGCATTTTTTATTTTCTATAAAACATATATAAAGTTATGCATGAAGTACTTTGATATATTTTTTATATGAGATATTTTATTATTGTAGAATATTTTTTTTATGAAATTTGTTGTAGTAGCATGGCACCGGATCAAGTGCAGCAAATATTTTTTCTTTTATGAAATTAAAAGGCGACGATCGATGGCCGCCCCTTCTAATTTCTTGGGGGAGACGGTCATGCACGTCTCCTTCGATCAAGGTGGGCTTACTTGTCCAATTTTTGGGGGCACGAGGACCAGGGGGACTATTACGACCATCCCTATCGATCTTCTGTGCTCGTCCCTGTAACCTAATACCCTGGGGAGAACTAATTGGGACAGTTACCAACTGTCCCTTGTAATATTTATAGACATTTGCACTCGTCCCCTCCATACGAGGTGGGCTTACTGGTCCATTTTTTGAGGATGCGGCTAGGAGAGACGGTTACGATAGTTCCTATTAATCTTTTATTCCCAACCCTATAACATAATACCGTGGGGAGATTCAATGGGGATAGCTACCAAGTCCCTTGTAATATTTTCTTAAATTTTTAGATTTTTATGGATTTTTGAATAAGGTTGGAAGTATTTACAACCACGAAATAGTCTCAACTAATCCCTTATTTTTGAAAGAATTTTGAAAACATTTTCCAAACCATGTCACATAATATATATATATATATATATATATATATATTCAAACAAAATTTCAAATGATTTTTAAAATAAGTTAAATGCCATTTTTTTTTCAAAATTTGTCAAATATTTTTCAAAACAATGTTACACAATTTAGATTTTTTTTCAAAGCTATTACAAACATTTACATAAAAACCAGTTCACAAAATAATATATCTAAGCCCCAAAAAATTTTATTTTTTTTCAAAAATTTCAAAATATGAGATATGGTACGACACACCCCCTATACTTAGCTTTTGTATGTCCTCATAATACAAAGTGATATGAAGCCATAGCTCATGCCAAAATATAGGAAAGCATGCATGAAATGACTTGGGAGACCCCCTTATAGTTGGGTTAAGAATAACCAAAGTATAAGAAGATGACTAAAGGAATTGATCAAATGAGTGGAGAAGAGAGGTGACAGGGCCTGTGTCCCCCCCATATTTAGGCTAAGAAGAGACTAAATATAGAGATATGCAATGAGGATTGAAGGCCCTGAGGTGAATACTTTGAGAATGTACAAGGTTCCCCTATACTAAGGTAAAAGAGTATACTAAGTATCTAGATGATGAATTAAGGATGGAGAACCTGAGTATTAGTTAGAGTTAGAGGGGGAGTGGAATTACAAAGATGGTTGATGAGGATGGAGCAACTAGGGTATGGGAGGTTTGGTAGAAAAACACTTTCGAGCTCAACCAAGCAAACAATGTACCTGTGATTTCAACAACTTCACACATGAAGAGCAAGGAGTGCTGGACATTTATCTTGTCAGTTTTATTGGCGAACATCCAAAATTCAAGTCCATTACACATGGCTTGATGATAGGTTTTGGGTACTATCATAGGAATACGTCCTCACCTCTCAACATGCAAATATATCCTGCGTACAATGTGAGTATTGATCTCTCATAACCCAAGGTTCATTTTACTCCATTTTATTTTTATCTACTTGCATTAACAGTCTCAATTTTATGCTTTTGGTTATCATTGAATTAGTGTGAACACAGATCAAACATTCATCATCTATCAACCATTCCCAATTCCATTTATATCCTAAGTGATAAATAAAGGGGAACATTGAGAAAAGCCGATGCATACGAGAAAACCATGATACATCCTTGAGAGAGAAACTTACATTGCCTCCAGCATTCTCCATACACGTGCAAGACTGTATTGAGATTATATACTACATGCATGCAATTTGAGTGAAACCACGCCTAAACATGCTACTATTAGTATGAAGAATTGAATTTAAATTTTACTAAATAGATCGATGTTTATGTACGTCTCAATGAATCAGTGAGATGAAGTGATTCTCCTCGACCCTTATTGGTGTGTCCTAACCTATGAACAAGTACATAATAGTTGAAATATGAGAAGCTCAGAGAGACACGTGCCTATCATAGGTTCAAATACTCAAGTGAAGCCCCACCCGGACTATGACGAAACATACTCCACACAACATATGCAAATGTCCAAGTCCATGCTACATGTGCGAGCCTTAAACGAGGATTATTAGAAATGCAGTTATTATTATAATATACAAAATAAATACATGAACAAAATGCTAATTAAAATCCTCGATGCCTTTAAAATTTCTTTTGCGGCTCCTCGCAACGGGAGCTCCCAACTCCACACCTCCATGTGGACCGATCGTCCTCCAGCTCCATGGGACCTACCACAAAAAAGAAAATAGATAGAAATATATCAAGAAGTTTAATTGACAATAACTATGCAAAAACAACACAACAAAGAGACCTAAGTGCTAAAAAATAGTAACTCAAAAGAATACATTTAAAATCCAAAAATTCAACAAGGATGAGTTGCATCCTCGACAACGATGCCATCTAATAAACCACAAAATTGCCTCTTTAATATATTTGTTTTATCATATCATAAGAGGCAATTTTTGATTTATGTAGAATTGACCATAATTTTGAACATCTGACGGTAAATTTTACTTGGCAAGCATATCAAGGTCAAACACAGATACACGGGTTTCCTCATCGATTAATCAGAGACTAATGTTTGAAACAAGTAACTAAATTCTTGACCTAGGTCTCCCAATGTAGGCATACGGGAGTATGCACAGAAAACAAGATAAAACTTGATGCATAAAATAATGCAAAAATAATCATGCAAGACAAAGCTGCAATGCATGAGATGCATGAGGAGAAAGAATTTTTTATTGCTTTTGAAGAGCTGGAAACATGATGCAATATGCACGACAAAGATAAGCATCACAAAATGTACAAAATAAATAAATGCATAATATGTATAAAATAATATAAACAATAATTGTGCAATAATCATATAATGCATGCTACAAAACGATGAAAAAACATCATGCATTTTTTATTTTATTTTATGCAAGATAGATGAACAAATGATGCTATGCTGTGAACAGAATGATGCAAGCAAAAATATACCCTAAATTAATCAAAATCATTGAGCAATAAAAAAAGATCCAATTTCAGTATCATTTGAAGCATAAAAGTACATCAGAGATCTAATAATGATATTGAGGAGCAATTGATACATTAAATATTAAAATTTAGCCTACTAAATAAAGTGTCAAATCAATGAATTAATAGTACCCATTAGGTAGAGAATAAAATTAGCAACAAAATAAATTTGAAATCACTTGATTTAAAGTTCGCATGCTCCGGATATTAATAAGAGAGTCAAAGGGCACAATTGCATTAAAACATAGGAATTATAAAGATAAAATATGCATTTTGGTAGTTCAAAGGGGCACATTTGCAATTTTTAAATGGAGACGGGTCCCTTTTGCAATTTTCCTAAACGCGAAATGTGAGGCACACACGCATAGGAGGGATCAACATGCAATTTCAAGAACTTGGCATGGGTGATCTGCAATTTTCCTAACCTGCACGCGCATGGCACATGCATGTGCCATGCTCGGGGTGAAGGCATGGATCAGATGGAGGGTAGGTGCCGTTGTATGCGCCTTAGGCCACGTGGTGTCTCAAGGTGCTTCAGGTGGGGTCTCGATCCCACTAAGACTCCGTGCTTTGGCGGGGCTGCATGTCTTCATCACAATCATTGGATGGTCGTCGAAGGGGAGCCATCCAACTGCACATGCATCTTTTGGCTACTGTCCTCTGCCGCGATGGTGGCGACACGTTTGGAGCTCTGACGAGATTTCTAGAGCCCCACCACCTTCATCCGTGCTCGTTGAAGATCCGGAGAGCTCCAGGAAAATCTGTCGATGAAGAGCGACGGGAGGAGGAAATACGAAGGGTGCTGGAGATAATTATCGACGAAGCCTCGTCAGAGGAGGAGGTTCTAGAATAGAGCTCCTCCCAAAGTTTGGCTAATGAAGGGACCTACAAATGGTTGGCGGGGAAGGGGGGCGGTGGTATAGCCGAAGCATAGGGGATAGAGTGGTAGACTTGCAGGTGGAGAAGGGGAGGCCCATGGTGTGTTCTCCCCTGTATACGGCAGAGGAGGAGTCCTGGAGTCGAGGGTGGTTACAGAGGAAGGGGAGGGTGGTTAGAGAATTTGGTGTGGATAAGTGAGGTACAATGAAGGTGTAAGGACCTTAAACTGACAGTGAAATGAAGTGTGTGCGAGTAGAAAAATAAGAGAAATCAAAGAAAAAAACGAGATGGAGGAGCTTACCTGATCGGAGAAGACGACAGAGCGGAGGATGGCTTAGGCTGAGTTTCCATTGGAGCCACCGATCATCACTCAACAAGGGCTGCTGAGCGGAGTTCAACATCGACGATGCAACCGTAAAATTGTCTACCGACCATGGGTCGACACCTCAATGCGAAGGGGATCGTCGACCCTTGATCCTCCTCTCCTCTGTCACATGAGGGAGGAGAGGGCCTATCCCTAGGACAGTAATGGTGGACAAAGTCGAAGGAGCGATGGAGGTGGCTATATAAGGGTGGAGATCAACTATTACACGTGAGGTGGTCAACGTACTTGTAATGGCTGTGTGATGGTTCTAGGGTCTTGGTCGTGGGTAGTGAAGGTTGCCTGAGAAGTAGGGAAGTAAGGTCTATGCGAGGGAGGCATTAGGTAGTGGAGACGAGGGTTGGAGTGATGGGAGAAATGGGAAGAAAAAGGAAGGTTGATGAGGTGGCGACGGTCTAGAGGTGGACGACAAGCATTGATCGTTGGATCGTGTGATCCAATGGTCAAGAGGAGGGCGCTAATGAGCGTTCTAGATCAGATCATATGATCTGATCTAAGGGCAAAGTGCGCGACTCAGGTAAACGGTTGAGATGGGATCATGCATGAGTATCAAACAATGGAGAGAAGCGGTGGGTATCATGAGGGTAACGATGTAGAAGCTCCAGAGAGTGTCACATGGCCTAATGGGATTTATTTAAAAAAGAAAATAAGGATAAATTCAATAACAAAATAAAAGGAAGCAAAATTAGGAAAAAAGTCAAAACATGAAAGTTGTAAATCTTGATGAGATCTACAAGTTTCATGTAAATAAAAAGTCAAAAGAGATCAAATAAACAAAGTAAAAATTTGGCAAGTGTTTTTAATAAGTATAAACACCCTTTTTAATTCTTTTGTATTTTTGTATTTTTTTATTTATTTTAAAAACTTAAATAAATATATACAATAATTAATCTATTTTTGGAGTTTTTAGTAAGAAGAAAATAAAGAATATAAAAAGAAGTCATTTTTATACAGTAATTAGGGTTAATTATTAACAAAGGGTCAAATGTTAATTAAGATGAATTATTGATGATTTTTATTGAAATGTTCAAGCTCGAAGGATAATAAAGAGATATAGTGTTGATAAATCAGATATTCATCAGCTGGCATTATAATCAGATTGGTCATTGGAAGAAGAATTATCTGTTTGTAAAGGCTCAACCAAAGCAAATCCGTGACCCAAACAATTTGCTTGCGGATACATGAGCCAATGTACATATCTTTTCTGACAGAATCTTATTTTCTTTTTACCAGACCTACAACGGTTGGACTATGAAGATGAGGAATGATTATGTGACCAAGATGCTAGGGTCAGAACAAGTCAACTAGAGGTTCTCCTCTGGACATATAAAGACTTTCTACATGGTGTTGCATGTCCCTACCGTGAACAAGAATGTTTTATCTGACTCCCTCTTAGTTATAAATGGTTTTGAGTTGAACTGTAAATTTAATAATATTGTCATTCTGAGACATGATATTTTTTTTATAGAAAAGATAATTTTACAGATTTTGATTTATTGTTTATAATTAAATGTGATTCATTAAAGATTGATTCAATGAATGTTTTAGATTCCAAATGTTCTAATTCTACATCTCATGTTGTTAATAATTTAAAATCTTGTGATATGTGGCATGAAAGATTGGGAAATGTAAACTTAAATTCAATTAAAAGAATGATGAATTTAGAGTTGATCCCTAAACACATTGTTAATAAAACTAAAAAATGTGAAATTTATGTGCAAGCTAATACACCCAGGGAGTCTTTTTAGTCTGCTTCTAGAGACTTTGAGATCTTGGATCTAGTGCACACTGATATCTGTGAGTTTAATGGTTTGTTTAGCAGAGACAATAATAAACACTTTATCACATTTATGGATGATGGTAGTCGATACTGCTATGTATATCTAATGAAAATCAAGGACGGAGAGAAATTTCTTATATTCAAGAATGAGGTTGACACATAAACAGGAAAAGTGCTTAAATGCTATAGGTCAGATAGCGAGGGTGAATATATTTCTAGCTTGTTGGATGAACAATGCAAATTGTTTAGCTTAGTTTATGAAGTTGCTGCTCCATATTCACAACAATCAAATGGGATAGTAGAACGGAAAAATAGGACCTTCACTCTCATGATCAATGCTCTCCTATAGAGTTTTGAACTTTCATCCTATATGTATGGAAAGACCTTGAATACAACTAGCCTTATTCTATATAGGATTGTATAGGATTATCAATTCGATTTCAATTGAAAAACCAAATGATATTGGAAGGAAGTTGGGAATTCCTAAATTTGAAACAAGGGGAACCTTGCATGGAATTTTAGTACCACATTTAGTAGTTCTAACATTTTGGTGGACTTATATATGAGTTCTCTTGTAGCAATAGTAGAGAGGAGGAACCATTCGCACAAACTTCACTCCGCTCCATCTCTGTCTCCGTCTTGGAGAATCAATTCGGATCTCGGATCTCGATAATTTTGATATGGGTTTCTTTTTGAAAGTTGAATAAATTAATCCTATGGATTAATTATGATTCGGCCGATATGAGAATTCGACTCAACCCAGCGGCTCTGACTAGTCGTTGCTTCAAAATTCGAAGAGGTGTCCGTTGAGTGGTATTTTTGGAAGAGGAAAACCCGCATGATAGGTCTTCTTGTACCTATCCCCAGAAATCCATTTTCTTCTCAAGCATGAAAACTTTCTCTCTCGCTCTCTTTTCTTAAACTACAACTACGATCCTGTTCTTCTTCTCTCAAATGCAGTTCTTTAAGGTGATTTCGAGGGTGATCGCATCGATGTGTGTAGATAATTATAGTGTGCTGCCGTATCATGAGAGCAGATCACCAATATCCTTCGCACCGGTATTATGGGGGGCAATATCATCTCTAAGGTCAGTCCATTACATGGACCCTTTAGTGATCTTTAATTTAATCTATTTACTATTTTGTTTGCTGCAACATGTTTATTGCTTTACCTTTCTTGGCTCGTCCTAATGTTTTAATCTACATAATAAATCGGTTGCTTTATGTATTTTGTAATCAGATCATGAATCAAAAACGCATGATTGTTCTCTGGTTAATATGTAATGCAGTTATATTGATTGGTATGGATCTAGAAAAGTGCTATTTAATGAATGCCTTAATGATCCTGTTAACAACATGGGAGAGGTGTCCATATCTCCTACCTATGTAAAATCTCACATAGGCTCTACATCATCCTAAGATAAAATTTTATCCATCAACAATTTCAAAATCACAAACATACAACATTCTCATATCGGGCGGTGAACGATATGCTTACAATAGAAAGATAAAGAGTACATTTCCTTGAATGTTTTCGTCTTCTCCATCATGAGCTCCGCAACCACCGCTACTCTCCCTCAATACATACATCTTCCCATCCACCTTCTCATGTTCATCGTCATCTACAAACCATGAGCCAGCATTGGCGTCGATCTACACTCCCTCGACACCAACCGCAACTCTATGCACTTGGGATGGAACATGTGCCCACATCTAGGTAGCACCTTCACCATCTCCCCTTCCTCAAACTCCGTCAAACACACCATGCACTCGAACATCATGGCAACCATGTTGGACTAGTTGAGGCATGGAAGAGCCTTGACCATTTCTCGATCGAGGTCCTTCAGAGGTGTGGAGGTGGTTGGAACTTGGAAGGCAATCGTCTTTGTGGGAAAATACGTTATGGGCGTAGCTGGGGAAGAGGCCAAGGAAGAAGATGAAGGAGGAGAAGACGAGAGTGATGGCCGCGATATTGGAGGGGTCAAAGGAGGCAGATTGAGTGGCGGCGGCGGTGAAGTTGTGCGAGACTGATGGTGCAATGGTGTTGTGCAAGAATAGCCTTCTACGTGCCTACCAGGACGTAGTTCAACAGATGTTGACACCCAAACTATAGTCATCCATGTTGCTTACACATTACATAGTTTCCATTATTATCTATTCATGTTTACCAAGAGTTTTCCTTCGTTATCACAAGAAAAGAACTTTGGTCTATAAGTAATTGCTTCCAAATGCTGTGAAGGAAAATTTAAGAGAGGCAAATAGGGGTTGGAGGAATCCTTCCACGCATTTTTTTAATTTTTTGAGTATTTTTTAGTAACATTCGCGAGAATTTGGATCACTTAATAGCAACATATTTTCATTGAAAATCCAACTCAATTTGAGGCTTATATCTCATCAACAGCAACCAAATTTTAACGATTTCAGAATTGCTGAAATTAACTATTTTCAGATAGACAACTTAAAATATTTATTTTATACGAATTCGAAACGTATATTTCTTTTGATATTGTAAAATATAAAATAAATAAATAAATAAAGGAAGAGAAGCTAACTTGGATATCCACAAGAGACAATACCATCATACCCATTCTCTAATATAATATTAAGCAGTCAAATGTGCCAAAATCCTGATCCCTTTAAATCCTGCTGATCTGTCCCAGTTGTGACCTGTGTGATGCCAATTGCTTACCTTACACATTAATCAAACATCCCCAAACATATCGACATATGCAAGGATCCTAAAAATATCTTTGACAATTTTGATGAAAGTGACAAAGTCAATATTTTGAGAAGTAGATTACGATATTGGGGATAAGCTTATGTAAATATACATCATCTCAATCTGGAAACGAGAGCATCGAATTAATATACATCATCTCAATTGTCGATTACGTACATAAATGGTGTTTACAGCTCGCAATAAATGGGAGCCGTTGAGGGAATGGAATAAGATTAATAAGAATTCCGGTTTTGCATTCTGTTGACGAGGGTTTAAAAAATTGGAACGGATCAGTCGGTCGGACCGGTTGGATCAGGAATCGGCTCAGACTCGATCGGTTCGACCAATTTTGTGTAATTAATTTCAAAAAAGAAGAAAATAGAAAATTAGGTCTGATCGGTGGTCAGACCGAGTTGACCCCGATTGACCTAATTTTGATGGTTTAGTAAATTTTTAAAAAATAAATGTTTAAATAATGAAATAATCCAGTTTTGAACTTCTGCGATATAAGTTATGTCCTATCTTTTTTGGAATATAAATTGTGCCACTACTTTCTTTCTTAGAGTAATTTTCTAGAAGCCACTATAAATAGAAGCAACTATAATGTCTATGGGCCCTGTGACAGCAGGAGGGGTTCTTTAGCGGGTGACTTGATGCAGATGTATGCCGACCATGATGATGGGATGTGGCTGGTGGGGGGAGATCTCAATCTTACGTTGCTGCCCGAGGACCGACCGAGAAGGGGGGGGGGGGGCGGGAGGGATGCTGGTTCTGCGGAGTTTCTGGAGATGACACACTCCTTGGGGTTAACAATTGTCGATGCAACTGGTTGTGCTTTTACATGGCGGAACGCAAGGTCAAGATCGAGGTTGGACAGATTCCTGGTATCCATTGAAGGGGTAGAGAGGTTTCCACTAGCTCGGGCTTGGGCACTTCCGCGGGCTCACTCCGATCACATGCCTATTCTATGGTCATCAGGGGAGGAGGAAAGGCGAAGGTTCCTCTTCCGCTTTGAGCGATCTTGGATGATGGAAGATGGTTTCAAGGAACTAGTTGCAGAGCATTGGAGAAAATTGAATCCTGAGGGATCGGCGGTTAGCAGGTTGGCGACTAAATTGGGGTTGCTCAAATCTTTCCTAAAAAAGTTTGGAACTGAGGTGAAGTTGAAAAGAAGGGAGAAGAGATGCAAGGCTCAGGAAGGTTTGGTTCGTCTGGATGACATTGATGATATTAGAGGTTTATGCCAGGAGGAGATGGCTGAGAGATCCAGGCTTATGGAGGAGATTTTGATGGAGGATCGGAAAGAAGAGCTAGAGTGGAAACAGAGGTCCAGACAGAAGTGGCTAAAAGAGGGGGATGCGAATACCAGATTCTTTCACACCATGGCATCCGGTAGAAGGAGGAGGAACCATATTCAGGAGCTTGAGGTAGGGGGGCTGATGCTTTCTGAGGAAGCACAGATTGGCAGTGCAGTAAAAAGATATTATGTAGAGGCATCTCGGAGAAAACAAGGGGAAGGATGGGGGTGGTTGGGAAAGGGGGTGAAGACTTTAACATCGGGACAAGCAGAGGAGCTGGTCACGCCGTTTACAGAAGCTGGGGTAAAGAAGGCAGTTTGGGGACTGAATGCGGAAGGGGCACCGGGTCCGGATGGGTTTCCGATCTTCTTTTACAGAGAGTTCTGGGATTTAGTTAAGGGCGACGTCCTAGAGGTACTTAAAGAGTTCAGAGAAGGAAACGAGGGTTTTGAGAAGGTTAACAGGGCAATGTTGTTTTTGCTTCCGAAGAAAGATCATCCTACGAGGGTAGAAGATTTCAGGCCGATTGCTCTCTCGAATGGGATTTATCTGATCGTGGCAAAAGTTTTGGCAAACAAGCTTATGGGCGTCATGGACTCTATTGTTATGGAAGTTCAGTCTGCGTTTATTCCAGGAAGACAAATGACGGATGGACTAGTCTTGGCGTCAGAGATCTGTTTAGAATGGAAACGTAGAGGATCAAAGGGGGTAGTATGGAAGATTGATTTTGCCAAAGCTTACGACTGTGTGGACTGGAGCTTCATGTGGTCTTCGCTGAGGAGAAGAGGGTTCACAGATGTGTGGATTGCATGGATGAAAAGATGTATCACTACATCTTCTTTCTCAGTCTTAGTGAATGGTCGACCAGAAGGCGGTTTTTCCAGCCACAGAGGGGTGTCCGACAGGGATGTCCGTTAGCGCCCATGCTTTTCGTCCCGGTGGCAGATGCGTTGGCGGTTTTATTCAAACAAGCGGTAGATGGAGGCTGGTGCGAAGGCTTTCGTCTTGACGACATCTCAGTGCCTCTTCTACAGTATGCGGATGATACTGTTCTTTTCCTGGGAGGTTCAGATGAGATGACTCGCAGGGCGGCTCAATTGATGGACGTTTTTAGTAGCTTATCTGGTCTTGAGATAAACAGACAGAAATCGATGGTTATCACTTTTGGGTTTCAAAATGATGACCGGATCAGGGTAGCTGAGCTGCTTGGCTGTCCATTAAGTGTCCTACCGATCACCTACCTTGGCCTTCCTTTAGTAGCTGGCAAACTCAGGATTGCGGACTGGGATGCAGTTATCCAGAAGATTGAGCAGAGACTGGCTGGGTGGAAGGCGATTACTTTGTCGAAAGGTGGGATGTTGATCCTACTGAAGCATGTTCTGACTTCTATCCCTGTGTTCTTTTTTTCAACTAGGTTGATGCCAGTGGGCGTGAGAAAGAAGATTGAAAAGCTGCTGAGAAGATTTTTCTGGTCTGATGGGAAACAACAGAAATCGGGTGTGCACCTGGTGTCTTGGGAGGAGATCACGAGAACCCGAAAACGCGGTGGTTTGGGAGTTCGGGACCTGACTTGCATGAATAGGGCGTTACTAGGAAAGTGGGTGTTGCGCATTTGGGGCCCATCTGTGGATCTTGTAACTACAATGTTGAGGAAGATTTACGGGGTGAAAGGAGTCTTGGAAGCAAAGGTCTCTCGGTACGAGTCATCCTTATGGCAAGGTTTACGAGATGTTTTGCCTCTCATTTCTCATAGACTAGCACCAAAGCCTGGGGATGGAAGAGGCTTCAGATTCTGGAGGAATGATTGGACAGGTGAAGGCCCATTGGAAACGCGGTTTCCTAGAATCTTTGCTTTGGCAACATTAAAGGAAGCAACCTTGAGGGAAGTAGCTCAATCCGGAGAATGGAAGCCAGGTTTTAATGCGATCCTATCGGACAGAAGGAGGGAGGATTTGGATAGACTAATGGAAGCGGCTCCTACCCCAGTCGTCTTCTCTCATAGCAGAGACCATTTCGTTTGGACAGGTAAGAAGTTCTCTGTTAAACGTTTTTATAATGATCTGAGAAATGGTGAGGAAGAACAGGAGTTGGACTTGTGTCAGGATGTGAAGATCATTTGGGCAAGCAGGATCCCGAACAGAATAAAAATCTTCCTCTGGTTCCTTAGGAGAGACAAGTTACTGGACAAGGTAAGGAGAGCAAGGCTCTTGAATCTTCAGGATGTGATGTGTGACAGATGCGGCGAGCCGGAGGAGAACTCGGAGCATATCTTCTTCTCTTGTGGGACGTCGGAGAAGGTATGGAAGGAACTAGCGATCCATGGGTACATGCTAGCTGCTTTTTAAGATTCTGGGAAGAGGTAAGGAAGGTGGGAGGCAGCTCCTCGGATGATGTGGCTAGACCTTTCGCGACGCTATGGGCAATTTGGCAGGCGAGAAATGAGCTTATTTTTAAAAATCAGAGGTTCTATCCAGAAAATGTTATCTCCTATTGTAAGGCTCTCTGGTGTTGTTGGGAGTCTAGTTAATTATACTATGTAACATTTCTCTGGATTTGATATAATATAAATTTACGTGGTGACTCCCATCTCGGGAGCTCATCCTCTTTTTCTCAAAAAAAATAATAAATAGATGATTGTAATATTATATTCATATATAATGCTAGAAAATATGACTAACCTTTGTAAAGTTTTACTCGAAATAGAAAATCGTGATATTCTATTGAAAGGTTTGACATTTTAGACAATCGTTTCGTTGATATATAAATACAAACTTACATATATTCATTCAATTTTATCGGTTCAAAAAACCGGTTCTATTGATCAAACCAGTAAATTAAGCCCGATCCTATTTTTTCGAGTCGATATAAATGATGACGTCATGTTGACATCATCACCAAAATCGACGATTTGACTAATTGGACCAGATAGAAAACTGATCGATTGAATGTCCGGTTTCGATTTTTAAAACCTTGTTGCGTACAAAGGAACTGGAATTAATGGATAAGAGCAGAAGAAAAGGAAAGTAGTGTATTGCATCATCTCCGACGCTATCCATTTTTTTGATTTGGATATGTAATAAAACCTGTAGAGGGATAAGTTGCTTTGATGGAATAGTTAAGCTGTTAAGTTTTTTTTGTGTGTTTGTAGTTGGAAAAATTAACAGCAATGTGAATTTTAGAATTTATGTATATATCGTCTTTCATTAAAAGTCTCTTAACTATGCACCTTATTTTAGTATCATACTTAAACTTTAGGAAGTATCAATGTAGTAGTATGTTTTAAGATTGATTACAATGTGGTTCGAGATCAAAGGAATTAAGTTGGTCGTTTTATCGTTGAATTGCATTAGCTCAGCAACGTTAGATTGAAACAAATATATAAGATCGGACAACATATTGTTACATTTTAAATTTCGCTTAGAACCTTAAATTGATGTATTATTTAAGGTTTTTTTGTAATTTATTCGTAAACACATAAAAATGAATTTTATATATCATATAATTAGTTTTTGTACGTGAAATTCACGACGAGTGATATATCCAAAGGTATTTCAAAGTGACAATACATATATCAACAGTAAGTAAATTATCTTTATTATAAATTCCTACTAATCCTTGATGTTTTTAGCAATCGTAAGTGCAAATTTCGATAAAAAATGCAACGTGTTATCGTTGGAATATGAATCGTCGCTAGTAAGATATCAATGAATAAGACATTCATCTTTTATTTCTAAGTACAAATAATGGATTTTTACACCTATAGCCTGAGTAATTTCGCAATAACATTCATCATGAATCCTGTATAATCACAAATTATGCTTAGGACCCTGAGTAAGTGTGTCGTCTTACACCTATAACCTTCCGTTACTTTACGTCATTAACTCACCATATGATTGAGTTAATCTAATCGACCACCCATCTAACGGCTGAAAATAACCTAAATAAAAAAATCCCACGTCTTTCTCTTGAGGCAGCACAACAACGAGCGAGGCATTGTTGAGGCTCGGCGATGGTGGAGGGTGCATAGGAGCGGTGGACGACGACAATAGGACTCGGGCTTGGGGTGCAGGGGGGGCTTTGCAGATCGTCGAGGAGGGGGCTTTGAGATCAGGGGCGGGGGGCCTGCAGGTCGGTTGGGGGGGGGGGGGGTCCTTGCGAAGGTGATCACGGGGTCAGGAGCGGCTTTGTAGGTTGTCGGGGGGGGGGGGGGGGGGCTCTGCAGGTCGGTCGTCGAGGGGGTGTTGTCGATGGCCTTGCAGGTCGGTCGATGGGGGTGTCTTGCAGTGGTGGGTCTCGATGGGGGAGGTGGGTTGGTAGGGTTTGCAGAAGTGGTCGGGGGATGGATGGTCTTTGCAGAGGTGGTCGTGGTCAGCGGAGGGTGGGGGTGGGGAGGCTTACAGAAGTGGTCACGGTCGACCGTGAGGGGGTGGGGGGGGGGGGTGCAGAGGTGGTCGGCCGAATCAGGGAGAGGGGTTGGGGGGTAGTTTTGCAAATAAGAATGAACATCAGTGGTATTTTTGCCCTTTTTCACGGAAACCGTCAAATATAACGGGTATCCGAAACGGAACATAACTTGGGGTTATGTTATGTAAGAGTTAAGCATTACTCAAGGGTTCTCATGTAATTCGCGATTATGCAAGATTACGAACGTTATTTAAAATTAGTCAGTGCTATGGGTGTAAAAATCTCTACCAATAATGATTTTACAAAATATGATATTCACTGCTATATATATAAGGGATTTTATCACTTGTGCCCCTCCGAGATATCGCAATATCAGTTATACCCCTATCTTTTTGTTAATATCAGTTGTGCCCCTCAAAACTTGATAATTTATCACTTGTGCCCCTCGGGTTAATGACCGTCCATCCACAGTGCAAACGGCCGTTAACTTCGAGGACATAGGAGGAATTACTTTTAAAAAAAGGTTAGTAGGTCATTTACACCCTCCTCATCTTCTTCTTCTTCCTCCTCCTCCCCATCCTCTTCTTCCTCCTCCTCCACCTCCTCCTCCTCCCTCTCTGCCCCCGCCCCTGCCCCGCGCCGCCCAACCCCGCACCCCTCCGCCCCGAGCTCCCTCCCAGCGCCGGCCTCCCGCACCCCCCTCCCAGCCCCGCCCCGTGCAGCCCAGACCTCCCACCGCCCCGTGCAGCCCCGACCTCCCACCGCCCCTGCACCGTCGCCCTGCCTCCCCCCACCCCTGCGCCCCTCCCGACCTCCCACCGCCCCCGCCCTCCCACCGCCCCCGCCCCTGCACCCCTCCCGACCTCCCATCGCCCCCGCCCTCCCACCGCCCGACCTCCCACCGCCCCCGCCCCTGCGCCCCTCCCGACCTCCCACCGCCCCCGCCTTGCCACCGCCACTACCTCCCACCGCCCCCGCCCCTGCGCCCCTCCGACCTCCCACCGCCCCCGCCTCCCACCGCCCCCGACCTCCCACCGCCCCCGCCCCTGCGCCCTCGCCCCGACCTCCCCTCGCCCGCGACCCCTGCGCCCCCTCCCTCCTCCCCCTGCGCCCCTCCCGCACCGTCGCGACCCGCTCCCCTGCGACGCCTGCGCCCCCTCCCTCCTCCCCCTGCGCCCCTCCCGCACCGCCGCGACCCGCTCCCCGCGACGCCTGCGCCCCCTCCCTTCTCCCCCGTCCCTGCGCCCCGCGCCGCCGCACTACCTCGTGTCTCCTCCAGTAACTCATGTTCTTCCCAGGTCACCCCCAAGATTCATAAAAAGTTGAGTTTTTTTTGTTAAATTTTGATAAATTTTTGACTAATTGATTCATAAAAAGTCATCAAAAATTCAATAAAATTCATCGTTTGATCCGTAACGAGTGATATGTCCGTGAAAATATAAAAATTTTAGAGATTCGATGGATGCATGAAGGTTTTAGTAAGAGAGAGAAATTATGAATAGAATGAAGAAGAGCAAATGGAGGAGGAAGAAGATGAAGAAGGGTATGGACTATAATACCCTTCTTAACCACACCATGGTTTGAATAAACCATGGTTATTTTAATTTTTTGACGGTCAATCTGACGGAAGGGCACAACTGAAGACGGAGCAAGTTTTGAGGGGCACAACTGATATTACCAAAAAGATAGGGCATAACTGATATTGCAACATCTCGGAGGGGCACAAGTGATAAAATCCCTATATATAATAAATCGATTTATAGCAACGGATCCAAAACGTTTGTACTATAAATCCTTTTTGTTTCAATGTTACGAGAGTCTAGATAAATAATTGGTTGGTGATTTCTTCGAATAATTGGAATGAGTAAATGATGATATAATATATTTATTTGATGCGACTATTATATGCGGATTAAATGGAATGATTTTCAAATATGTAGAGACGTATTTCTTTTATAACATGATCCCATCATTTCTTTAAAATTTCAATTTTTCCAGTAAACGAATTGAAATGGCATCTCATTATCATGTGTTAAAGTTAGAAACATCATGTGTAATTACTATCGATTTTTTAAACATGAGTAATAATGTAACTAGGGCTGCTAATTGAATCGAACTGTAATGAACAGACCTATGTTCTAGTTCGGTTCGATAATAAAGTTCGAGTTTGAGTTCGGTTCAATAAATGTTCGATAGGATATGTTTGAGTTCGAGTTCGTCTAGGAAAAGAATGTTCGAGTTAGGTTCGATAATAGATCGTTAATAATTTAACCAAACTCAAACTCATTTGTATGAATAAGTTCAAAATTAGAGTTCGATAATAAGGTTTGATAAGCAGTAAAAATAAGAAATTATTCAAATTAAAGTGGTACAAAGTCCAATAAAATCATAATTTCTTTAACCCCCAAATTTATCATGTGTATAAATATGAAGTTACAGACATATATACATATATCGAACTTGAACTTTTATCGAACGAATATATTTTATGTTCATACTCAGTTCATTAAGATATCAAGCTAAAATTTGAAGTTCACGTTCAATTCAGTTCATTTAAAGACAAACAAACATTTTTCGGACTATTATTGAGTGAACTCTAATATTCATGTTCAATTTAATGAGTAACCTACATGTAACCGTTAAATTTAAGACCTTGTCAATTTGCGCAACAACACATTACCATTATATTCTTGCACTTTTTACATGAAGTGCTCTTCCTTTAGTTGTCTGTCTAATACACTAACACTACAACTTGGTATACAACAGGCGATGACCGTCTACATCCCCTTATGTCAAATGCCCATCCATCTAACCAGAAGGGATGAACGACTCACCGTCCATTCTAGCTGTGCCCCATCTGTTTGGTTGGGATTAAAAACAAGACCATATCAGTACACCAATATGAAGGGACACATGTGACCGTTCCTTCTCGTGTTCCCTGAATGATAGTATATCGATTGAGGGGACTGTCATGACCGTTCCTTGTAGTCATGCATTAGGGATGGTGTTGAGCATCCTAGCTGAACCCAGGAGGGACGGTCGTGATCATCTCCTAAAGCTTTCTGTGTTCATCTCATCATAAGTCTAAGAGCATTGTAGATATTAGACGGGACAGGGAGGACCATCCCATCTGTTAGAAGAAGGGATGGTCGTGACCGTCCAATAAAGTTTTCTATGCTCGTCTCATATAGGTCTGAGTGCATTGTAGGGACCGGACGAGATGGACGCGAACATCCTATAAAGATTTCTATGTTCGTCCCATTAATGTATTGTGGTTTTGGGGACACACACAGAGGATTTTTAGGGACAGTCACGACCATCCCTTCCAAGCGATTCCAGGGAAAAATAATACCTATCGTTGCAGTTCTCAACCTATTATCTATCTTCACCACATCTTGTATGAACTCAATGGAAAAAGTGCGATACGAAACTGACTAGCCATAACATATTAAACATAAACACAAGTTTTATCCAACGAGTTCAGTAGCTACTCATTTATATAACATTAAACTAAAATATTTTTAACCTAAATCAACATATAACTTCTATCTCTAAATCCTACTCGTAGTCATCTTCATCCTCGCTTTCGTCACCTTCTTCACTGTCCTCGTCCTGCCATCATTGGGTTGTGGCACTGGGACTTTGGGGCAAGATTACCTCTACCATGAAGTTGCATGAAAGCATGAAATTACGTCATTTCGCTCTGCAGTCTTGCAATCTCAGCTTGATATTGACATGTCACGCTATCCCTGGCTAGAAACTCGCTCATTCAGCTGCACCAATTTATTCTCTAACTCCATTTCCATCATTGACTTTTGGGATGATGAGCTGCTACCACTATGACAATACGGTCGAATGGTTTCCCCATGACCACCACGTCGTACACGTCTAGAATGCTCCGGACCCGTCGTTTGAATGATGCTTAGTTCATAGTGATAGGTGGTATATTGGTATTAGTGTTGTCCATAAAAGAGGTAGTGGTGAGACTCACCATCTCATCCTGAAAGTCCTGCATTATTCATATTTAACTTACATCACAAATGCTATAAAAAGGATAAATTATAAATATATAAGTTTTCCTTAAATGAATAGTCCATATACTTAGTCCACCCATTTAACAACTCCACCCATGTCACAAATCTTGGATTGCATAAAAACTTCAATCCTAGTTGGCACCCAATCTTGTTCTTCAACCTAAATAGAATAGCAAGAATAAGAACCTATTTACATTTTAAAAAAGTATAAGTCAATTGAATAAGTTAGCACTTACAAGGTTATGCTTCAATTGATTTGTGTTTTTTCTACACATCCTATGAGTAGCCTTGAAACCCTTTTTTTATGTTATCGATATTCCTCTTAGAAATATCCTATAATTCACAAAAGGCTATTATGATCCAATCTACCATGCTACGTCGTTAATAATTTAGAACTAAGGGAAATAGTTCCCTCAAGTACTTCAGTACTCGATTTGCATTATGGATGTCTATCATAATGCAAACTAAGGGAAATAGTTCCCTTCAAATACTTCAGTACTCGATCTAGTGCCTCTCAATGAGTGCGATCAGGACAACTAGTATATCTACTAGCCTTTGCAACCGAAAATGAAATATTAGATCTCTTGCAATTTGCAAAATATATTAAGCTTCCAATCACTTGTGAATACCTTTAGCTGAGCTACAAGTGTTTCACTTATTCTTAATAATGTTTAGGATGAATCAAAAGGTGCGTACAACTTTGCAATCTTGATATCCAAATTTATCAAGTACCTTCTCAACATAGTGAGATTGAGAAACTACAATCCCATCAACTTACCATCTTAATTTGAGACCCAAGATCACATTAGCAACTCCAAATATTGTAATCTCATTAATAATCATCACATGTGATCCAAATAATAGTATGTCATCAACATACATGCATAAGACAATACACTCATCACCTTTCACATTGGAATAGACACACTTGTCAGATTCATGAACTTTAAGCCATACGAAGAAATAACTTTTTAAATTTTTCATGCCACTACTTTTGTGTTTGTTTAATTCGTAAAGGAATTTAACAAGCTTGCAAACCTTTTCCCCATCCTCAGAAGTCAGAAGCCCATCATGGTGATCAATATAGATCTGTTACTCAAGATCACCATGCAAGAAGGCATTTTTCACATCCATCTGGAGGAAAGAGAGATCATATACATATGCCAATGCTTTAAGCATCCGGATTGTGACCATCTTAGTCACAGAGGAATATGTATAAAAATAATTGGTACCTTCCTTTTTCCAAAGTCCTTAGCAACTAATGGATTTATACTTTTCAATAGATCCCTCAAGCATATGCTTTCTCCTAAACACACATTCACACCTAATGGTAGAGCGTCCTTTGGTAAATCAACCATTTTCCAAGTTCCATTAGTCATAATAGAATCCATCTTAGATATGACGTCTTCCTTCCATTGTTTTGTTTCAGATGAAGCCATGGCTTCCTTGTAAGTTGGTGGATCTCCCTCGATCTGGTAAGCAACAAAGTTACTACCCAAATACTTGGCTATCCATGGTCGTTTTCTACTTGGCTTAGTTTCTTCTGAAAGGTCATTGGGTCCAGGTTGAGTCTCAACCCCCACAATCGGTATCCTTTTCACTTGATCTGTAATAGATCCTGACGTGGATGCAACATCATTGGTCAGATTTTGAGGAATCACAGTATTCATAGGGAAACCATCTTCAAATAAGGTAGCATAACATAGTTCAACAATAGTGTTGACATCAATGTTGGGTATCTCAGATCGAATTATCAAGAACTATGTGCATAGTTCTTTTTCAAATAACCTAGGAAGATCGTATCAACAGTTCCAAGACCGAGCTTCTTTCTCTTATGTTCTGGCACTAACACCTTAGCAAGATAGCCACACATTGAGATACCTTAAGCTTGATTTCATATTTCTCTAAAATAAAAAAGATACTGTTCCATATGCCTTGAGGGATCCCATTTAGAATATGGCTAACTGTATTCAAGGTCTCTCCCTACATATAGGTTGGAAGTCCATAACTATGTAGGAGAGAACTGATTATGTCAGTTTATGTCCAAATTTCCATTTTGATATCCCATTTGATTGTTGTGAATACGGAGTAGTAACTTTATGAACTATGCTGAATAAACTACATTGTTCATTAAACAAGTTAGAAGTATATTCATCCCTTCTAATGTGTTTAAAGACTTTTCTATTTGTGTCTCAACCTCATTCTTGAATATAAAAAATTTATTTAAGGCTTCGCCCTTGATTTTCATTAGATATACATAGCAGTGTCTGCTATTATCATCTATAAATGTGATAAAGTATTTCTTATTGTCTTTGGTCAACACACCATTAAACTGACAGATATTAGTGTGCACTAGATCCAAGATCTCATTGTCTCTAGAGACAGACTGAAAAGACTTCCTAAATATCTTAACTTGTACATAAATTTCATATTTTTGAGTTTTATTGACAATGTGTTTAGGGATCAACTCTAAATTCATCATTCTTGTAATTAAATTTAAGTTTACATGTCCCAATCTACCATGCCACAGATCACAAGATTCTAAATTATTAATAACGTGAGACACAGAATTGGATAATATTCACATATCCCAATCTAACCATACCACAGATCACTAGAAGTAGAAGTATTCGAACTTATATTATGTCTTGTAATCATTCTAATCTTTTGACTTGAACTTTAGACTTTTATATTAGA